>CATIWO010110923.1:0-10606 GCA_949673435.1 Macaranga tanarius | reverse complement strand
ATTAACATTAAATTATGCACTATGACAAAGAAAATGCTAGATAATTAGAGTGAAAAAAAAATCAAACAAAAGAAAAGAAAAAAAAATAAACTTAGAAAAAGAGAAGAAAAATTACTGTGAAGCTTGTTTTGAAATTATTTCACCCTCAGACAGATTCCAGATTGCCTCTTCTTGCCCCTGGTTTGGATTCAGACCCTTAATTTTTCTTAGTTTCTTTCTTTTTGTTTCTGGTTTTTTTTTCTACCTCTTTTTTTTTTCTTTTCTGTTTTCTTCCTTCCTCCCTTCTTTTTTTTTTCCTTTTTTCCCTGTTTTATCTCCTTTTTTCCACATTTACTCCTAATTATTGCTACTAAATGTTGCCCATTAAATGCAGAACGTGGAGCCGTTGATCCACTTTCTGTTCGTTATATTTTTTTTGCTCCAGGTGCCTTAGAGGCGTGCGCCTCTAGACTATAAAAATGCGCGCCTCTAGTTAAAGAGGCGTGCGCCCCACCGCCGGAAAGTAGGCTTTTAATGGACTTTATTTGGTTTGGGCCGAAGATACTGGTTTATGAGTTGGGCTAGGTATTTGGGCTTGTCATGATTTTGGGCTCTCTCATAAGTGGATTTGAATCCAATTCTTTGGCAAATTGGGCTTAATTACAAACCTTCATCATTGGACTTTTGCCTCGCGGGCCGGACCAGACCATGTGTCCACACTATATTATATTTTTAACTCTGAGATAATATTCTAAATAACATTATTTATATCTAAGTATTAATACAATAACACAAAAATTTTTCTATCATTAAAGTCATTTCCAACCTATACTAGAAAAATGCATGAATTTTGGGAAATGATGCATATGGACATGTGAGCATAAAACTAAATTCAAATCCTTTGAATTATAATGGAGGACCAATCATGAGATCTCGAGCTAAAAGGATGAAGATGTTGCAAAGGAACTTGTGTAAAGGAGTCTCGAGCCTTTGGGACAAAAAGGAAATGATTTGAAAGAGACTAAGTTAGTCAATTTACTTAGTTGTGATCAGGCCAATACACGCTCGTGTATGCTTTTGCATGGCCATGGAGTCTGTCGATTTTGTTAAATTTCTCGGAGCTTGAACATGCCCGTGTCTCGATGGCTGAATTTTATCTAATTAGGATTTTTTTTTATGTTTTCTTTACTAATTAGAATTTGTGTTTAATTAAAATTGTCATTGTTTATTCTTAAAGAGTTGTTTTCTTTTAGAAAAATTTTAGGTTTAGGATTACAAGTCTATAAATACTTGTATCAAACATCATTATTAAAAAAGTTGACTGATTTGATTCAAATTCTTAATTGAATTTTCTTGAGTTCTTGTAAGAGCTAAAATCTGAATTTGCTTCGAGCGTGTTGTAATTCAATCCTGATAATTAGAGGTGCTAGTTGTTAGATAGCTAGTGTTGCTAATTCCTATCAGTTTATAATAGATAGATCCTTGGGCAACGATTCTAATAGATTGTTACGGCTAGTTGTTAGATAACTAGTGGGACGCATCAGTTTGGTATCAGAGCTTTGGATCCAGTGTAAGCTATATATCCCTAACATAGTATTTATATTTATAAAAAAAAATTCAAAGTTCATTCCGCATCGAAATTGCATCAAGAGATCCGGCCTCAACAAAAATTGAAGGAAGCCGTATTGATTATCATCCGTTGCATCAACAAAATTCATGAGTAAGTATATCACCCTTCGAAAACTCATCAATTTATATATTTTCTACTTGTTTTTTTTATCTATCTACCCTACATCATTCTATTTCTTTAAACTCTTTTTTCTACTCATTAAATACCCAAAATTCGTGCATAAATAAACCCCAAATTTCAAACATACCTAAAATTATCCAAAACAGCCCCACACTTACATCTTTTAGTTTATATTTCACTAGTAAATTTAGTTATCTAGTTTGATTTGTAATTCTCTTAGAAGTAGTAAGAGTTTAGCTCAATTAAGAACTCAAAAGGAAATTCTTTGTGCATGTTCAATTGTGAGTGCATTAGAGAGTTTCTAATTAATTGAGAGAAACACGCAAGGGAGTGTTAGGATAGAAATTTATTCTTTTAATTCTATTTCAGATTTACATCATGGATACAAAAGAGAAACTTACATTGGATGCAATACAAGCCATGTTGCAAACAATATTGACTCAACAAGAAGATATGAGGAGTGATAATCAAAAGGTCCATGAATGATTGGCAAGGTTGGAGATAGCTACCCCTATTTGAGCAAGGGAGACCCAATGCATTCTCTTCAATGATCTAGAAGAGGAAGCCGAAGAAGGATCAACACGTGCCAACAAAGGCAAGACCAAAGATGGTAATTTGGGATCAATCAAGATGAAGATTCTAGCTTTCCAAGGGAAGAGTGATCCAGAGGCATACTTGGAGTGGGAAAAAAAGGTTGAAAGGGTGTTCGAGTGCCATAATTATACCGAAAAGAAAAAGATAAAATTGGTTGTCCTAGAGTTCACTAACTATGCTAGTGTGTGGTGGGATCAATTCACCTCCATTAGGCATAGAAGTGGAGAATGACCGATTACCTCAGAGTTTGAGATGAAAACCATAATGAGGAAGAGATTTGTACCTTAACACTATTATAGAGAGGTGTATAACATATTACAAAGGTTGAACCAAGGCTCTAGAAGTGTTGAAGAATATTTCCAAGAGATAGAGATGGCCATGATTCGAGCTAACATTAAGGAGGATAGAGAGGCTATCATGGCACATTTTCTATCAGGTTTGAATCATGAAATTGCTAACCTTTTTGAATTACATCATTATATAGATTTGAAGGACATGGAAATTAAGGTAAAAAAGTAATTGAAGGTGAAAACCAAAATAAATTTGACTCCCATAACTACATGGAAATCGAATTGGAAGAACAAGGGAGGAGAAACGAGTGCAAATAAAGGTAACTTTGAGCCAAATAAAAGCAAGGATGTTACTACATCAAAGATACAACCTAAGAATGACAAATCTAAGGGTAAGTCAAGTAATATTCAGTGATTTAGATGTTTGGGATATGGGCATAAGGCTGCACAATGTCCAAATGCCAAGATTATAACCTTGCGCAATGGGGAGGTAGTGAGTGAGGAAGAGGGTGATGATGATGATCTAAGTGATATGCTACCATTGGAGGATGCATCTGATGTGGAGGAGGAATCACCCCTATAGGGACGAATCTACACTTTGGTTACTAGGTGTACCTTAAACATACAAGCTAAGGAGGAAGAGGTACAACGTGAAAACATCTTTTATACTCGATGCATGATATATGATAAATTGTGTAGTATGATTATAGATGGTGGAAGTTGTGCTAATGTTATTAATACTACTTTAGTTGATAAATTGGGAATTAAAACAACTAAACATCCTATACCTTATAGATTACAATGGTTGAATGAAGGTGGGAATATTAAGGTCACTAGGCAAGCATTGATTACATTTTCTATTGGGCGTTATTATGATGAGATATTATATGATATAGTTCATATGAAAGCTAGTCACATATTATTAGGATGTACATGGCAGTATGATAGGCAAGTCATACATGATGGTTTTACTAACAAATATTCATTTAAGATAAATTGTAGAACTATTAATTTGTTACCTATAATGCCTAAGAAAGTGTATGAGGATCATAAAATTTTGAGTGAATGTGAGAGTGCACATGAAAAAGAAAAGATGCACCAATAAAAGGAGAGTTATGAGAAAAGCTAAGAGATGTATGAAGAAAGAGAGGAAAAATGAGAGAAAATAGAGGGGATGCATAGAGAGAATAAAAATAGTGAGATTGTACATGCAAAAAGAAAGAATAGTGTGCAAAGAGTGGTAAAAAAAATAGGTAAAAAGAAATTTCTTTGCAAGAGAGGGTGAGATTAGAAAGGCTTATCTAAAAAAGCAACCTATGATACTATTGGTAATTAAGGGTGCATGTTTAGATTTTGATACTAACCCAATTCTTTCTTCTCTACCTAATTCTTTTTAAGTGTTGTTGTAAAAATTTGAGGATTTATTTCCCGAGTCTATACCCGATGGTTTACTACCATTAAGAGGGATTGAACATCAAATTAATTTTATTCCTAGAGTACAAATTCTGAATAGGCCAACCTATAGGAGTAATTCTAAAGATACAAAGGAATTCAAAGACAAGTGGATGAGTTGATGTCTAAATGATTGATTAGAGAAAGTAGGAGCCCATATACTGTACCAGTGCTATTTGTACCAAAAAGGATGGAATATGGCGTATGTGTGTTGATTGTCGTGCTATCAACAAAATTACTATAAAGTATTGCCATCATATACCTCGTTTAGATGACATGTTAGATGAATTACATGGTGCATGCATATTTTCTAAAATTGATTTAATAGCTGGGTATCATCAAATTAGAATGAAAATTGGTGATGAATGGAAAACTGCCTTTAAAATAAAATATGGGTTATATGAGTGGTTAGTCATACCATTTGGTTTAACTAATGCTCCTAGTACATTCATGCATTTAATGAACCATGTTTTGAGGAATTTTATAGGTAAGTTTATTATTGTCTATTTTGATGATATACTTGGGTATAGTAAATGACTAGCGGACCATGTTATGTATGTTAGATCAGTTTTTAGCATTTTACAATCATAAAAGTTGTATGCTAAGCTTGCTAAATGTTCATTTTGTGTGCCTAAAGTTATATTTTTAGGATATATTATTAGTGAGTATGGTATAGAGGTTGATCATGAGAAGGTTAAGGCTATTGAAACTTGGCCTACACCTAGGAATGTCGGGGATATTCGTAGTTTCCATAGCTTAGCTAATTTTTATATATGTTTTATGCATGATTTCTCTAGCATAGCTGCCCCTTTGATATAAGTAATTAAAAAGAATGTTGGATTTAGGTGGAGAAAAAAATAAAAGGATGCTTTTAACATACTGAAATCTAAATTAATTTATGCACCTATTCTTATTTTACCTAACTTTGATAAAACATTTGAGATTGAATGTGATGCTTCTGGCGTGGGAATTGGAGCTGTTTTAATGCATGAGGGTAAGCCAATTATATATTTTAGTTAGAAATTAAGTGGCGCAACACTTAAATACCCAACGTATGACAAGGAGATGTATACCTTGGTAAGGACATTAGAAATATGGCAACATTACCTATTTGTCTAAGTAGTTTGTTATCCATACCGACCATGAGAGTTTGAAGCATTTAAAGGGATAAAATAAGCTCAACATGAGACATGCTAAGTGGAGTGAGTTTCTTGAGTCTTTTCTTTATGTTATTAAATAAAAATAAGGTAAGGAAATATTGTGGCTGATGCATTATCAAAGAGGTACACTTTACTTAACACTTTGGATGCTAAATTACTTGGTTTTGAGCATATTAAAGAATTGTATGCATATGATCCTGATTTTAGCAATGTATGTAATGCATGTGAAACAATTACCTTTGACAAATTTTATAGATATGATGGGTATTTGTTTCGTTTAAAGCAACTTTATGTGCCTAGATGTTCGTTGCATTTGTTATTGATTGAGGAGGCACATGAGGGGGGTTTGATGGGACACTTTAGCATAGCTAAGATATTAAATATTTTACATGAGAATTTCTTTTGGCCTAACATGAAATCTGATATATCTAAGTATTGTGCTAATTGCATTACCTGTTTGCAAGCTAAGTCTAAAGTACATCCACATAGTTTGTATACAACATTGCCTGTTCCACAATTACCTTAGGTAGATATATCTATGGATTTTGTACTTGGAGTACCTAGGACTAGGCGTGGTAATGATAACATATATGTTGTTGTTGATAAATTTTCTAAAATGGCACATTTTATTCCATGTTATAAAACCGATGATGCATTGTATATTGCTGATTTATTTTTTAAGAATATAGTGTGTTTGCATAGTATACCTAAAACTATTATAAGTGATAGGGATACTAAGTTTTTGTCCTACTTTTGGAAGACTTTATGGGAAAAATTAGGAACTAAGTTGTTGTTCAGTACTGCATATCATCCACAAACTGATGGCCAAATTGAAGTTATGAATAGGACGATAGGACAACTCATGTGTGCTATAATTAAGAAGAATATGAAATCTTAGGATAAAATTTTACCTCATGTAGAGTTTGCTTATGATAGGGTTGTGCATTCATCTACACATTATTCACCTTTTGAAATTGTGTATGGTTTTAATCCTTTAACACCATTGGATCTATCACATTTGCCTATGAGTGAGCAAGTTAATTTAGATGGTATTTGAAAGGCAGATTTTGTGCGCAATTTACATGAAAAGTAAGGCAAAATATTGAAAGATGAAATCAACAAGTAGAGAATCATAGGAATAAAGGATGCAAACAGTTAATTTTTTAGCTTGGAGATTGGGTTTGGTTGTATTTGCGCAATGAAAGGTTTCCTACTCAAAGAAAATTTAAGTTACATCCTAGAGGAGATGGACTGTTTCAAGTTGTGGCAAGGGTCAATGACAATACCTACAAATTAAATCTCCCAGATGAGTATAATATTTCTACAACCTTTAATATATCTGACCTTCTTTCTTTTGATTTTAACGGTGACGATTAAAGGGCAAATCCTTTTGTGGAAGGGGGAGTGATATATATGGACATGCGAGCATAAAACCAAATTCAAATCCTTTCAATTATGATGGAGGACCAATCACGAGATCCCGAGCTAAAAGAATGAAAGATGCTGCCAAGGAACGTGTGCAAAGGAGTCTTGAGCCTTTAGGACAAAAAGGAGATAATTTAGAAGAAACTAAGTTAGTCAATTTACTTAGTTGTGATCAGACCGATACACGCCCGTATATACTTTTGCACGGCCATGTTAAATGCTCGTAAATTATCTCGAGTCAGACACGGGTATCTACACACCCATGTTCCAAGGGCGTGTTCCAAGATACGCTCGTGCTTATTTCTGAAGTGTCATCTGCATGATACACGATTAGACAACACATCCGTGTAGGAAGCCGTGTAGCTGTCTGGATTTCTGAAGAGACATCGAAATATGTTCGTGTAACGACATGATCAGACCGTGTGCCAAGCCGTGTTGGAGTCTATCGATTTTGTTAAATTTCTCGGAGCTTGAACACGCCCGTGTCTCGATGGCCGAATTTTATCTAATTAAAATTTTCTTTATATTTTCTTTACTAAATATAATTTGTGTTTAATTAGGAATGTCATTATTTATTCCTAAAGAGTTGTTTTCTTTTAGAGCAAGTTTAGGTTTAGGATTGCAAGTTTATAAATACTTGTATCAAACATCATTATTAAAAAAGTTGATTGATTTGATTCAAATTCTTAATTGATTTTTCTTGAGTTCTTGCGAGAGCTAAAACTCGAATTTACTTCGATCGTGTTGCAATTCAATCCTGATAATTAGAGGTGCTAGTTGTTAGATAGCTAATGTTGTTAATTCCTATCAGTTTATACTAGATAGATTCTTAGGCAATGATTCCAATAGATTGTTACAAATCCTAGTTGTTAGATAACTAATGGGACGCATTAGGAAAGGCGTTAAAAAAAATTCATGTGCCACTTCATTTTTTGTAATGTCCATCCATGCGACATTTTAAGATATTTAATCTATAAATGTTTTTAAAATGAAAATTTTAGTTTTATTTTTTATTTTTAAATAATTTCTTCTTAAATAAAAACTTATATTGAAAATGGTGTAAATTTTTTATTATATATTAATTTATCAAATAATATAAAATATTAAAAAAGTGTAATTATTTCTTTTCAAGTTATTGATAGTAAAATATATTTGTATTGAATGAATGTGCAAACAAAATTAAATGTATGTATAATGTTTAAAATAAATAAATAGTATAGAATTAGCGAAAAAATACAATATATATATATATTACATCGTTTGAAAATAAAAATTATTATATTTTAAAATTATGGGGTTAGAGATGACCTAATGAAAGTTTTTTTTTTTTTTGAAGATTAGCCTTCAATAAAATTTTGTGCAGTACAAGTTGAAAGGAACAGAGCGGCACGTGATGAAGGAGGAGCCAGCTCTAGAAAAATTAAGAAAAATAGTTCATGAAATTAAAGAAACTGGGGACAATAAAAACTCCTTAGATCGTAGACAATAATTTTCTGTTGTTCAATCATGAATAGGCCAGTAAATGAGTTAAATGGTTTGTGACCTACTTGGAACTCGATTTGATAAAAATTTATTTGAGTTTGTATATTGAAATTTATTTAATAAACGAGTCGAGTTCAAATAATTCAAAACTTGACATGTAAAAATTCTTGAACAAACTCGAATAAAAGTTGACAACCTGTTCATAATTTTAATGTATTAATAATTTAATTTTGTATATATAATATATAAATTTTTATCATAAAAATATTTAAAAAATATATTATTAGAATAAAATAAGAATTTTTATTAAATATATTATAATTTATTTAGTAAATATTTTAAATTTTTAATGTATAATTTTAATTTATAGTTTTTATTTTTTAAAATTTTATTTAGGTTCGTTTAAACTTACAAATACTAAGTGGTATAGCGAGCTCTGCTTGAATTTGACTCATTTATAAATGGACCAAATTTGAGCTAGTTAAAGCTGGGCTCAGCTCGACTCGTTTACACCCCTAATCATGAAGTGATGTTTGGGTCTCAATGAATCATTATTTTCTTGAATATAAGAGTGTTTGAAAAAATTTGATAATGTAAAAGTGAGGACAATAAACAGAAATAAATTAACATAAATATAAATTATAATAAAAATAATTATAAAAAAGAAAAATAAGAATTGTTTTTCTATTATTAGACTTGAACATGAATAGAATTGCCTTTTAAAAACTAAACTTTATTCCCACTTCTTAAATTTTGCTAAAAAGTTTTTATACGTGGATTTGGTAAATTTTTAGTTTTGTTTGAAAAATTGCATTTATGTTTCTTTAGTTTTCTATATGTGTGTGTTTTTTTTAACAGAAATGAAGTATCATTCATTTGTGAAAGAGTTATAATCACTGCTGATACAGATACAGTGCATAACTCAGTCTAAAAAATTTATAAAGAAACATATCATTTACCTAAAAATAGTATATAAAAATACAAAAATGATATGAATCTAGGCGATAAAATACTGAAAAAAACTTAATAGTTGACATCTAAATTCTGATGCGACTAAGGTGCCACGACCAGAGTGGAATTTGATAATTTTCTTCAGTATATCATCTTCTGACAGTCGAAATCCATCAATCTAAGGCTTCATTGGACATATCCAACCACAAAAAAATATAAAAAGACAATAACTACAAACTAGATCTAAAGATCTAGTTACCATAAACACTAAAACAAATAAAGAAACTAGGATTAAAGATAAAAACTTCAATCCATGTTATTTAATAGCAACATAATTAAAAAAGAGGAAAATTAAGATGGCCAAAACCACCCTAAAAACCACTAAAATGGAAAGTATGGTAAAGAGAAAGGAAGAAAAAAGAGACGAGTACTTGGGCTATTACTATTAAAGTTGTAAGATGGCTATCCGAGCTGTGGAGCTATAGGAGCTGTGAAGCTATCGGAGCTAATTTGGTCCACTTCTTTGACAGGAAGTTATCGGGGTTAGTTTCTTTAAACCTATGAAAAAGGATTGCTTTTATCTATATTTAAACTCCAAGAAATATCAAGTACATATAGAAGTAAAATTTTAGTTATAATAATAAAAGAATATACTCTTTCAGAAGAATACAACCATTAAACCAAAAAAATTAATTTAAAACATGTTTAATTTATTCTAAACAAAAAATTCCAATAAAAGAGTACACCCACTTGCTTTTTTATTTCCTAAGCAATTCATCTTTTATATTCTATACTTTTATGATTAATTTGTATACAAAACTATTTTATAATAACCATAAGAACCCATGTTATTATTTTTTAGGGTAATGATATATGTCTCTTAAAGAGATATAAATAGTACCATCTCTCACCAAATAAAGATAAAAATTGGTGAGAGATAATTATTTATTTGCCCCATTAACATGGGGCATTTAATATGAGAGAAGAATAATTTAGGATTTTCGCTCTTAAAGAGATAGCAATATTCATATCTCTCTAAGAGACACCAATCTTTTTCTTACTTTTTAATATCACAGAGCTACACCACTAACAGCCACATTAGGGGTATTAAACTCCGCAGGTCACTGAACTTTCATTAAATTTTAAAAGGGATACCCAATTTCAATTTGTTTATTTTCAATCACTGAATTTTGATTAAATTTCAAAATGGATATCCAACTTTCAAATTGGTCCCCAACATTTTGCCCAAATTTTACATTGGCCCTTATAGTTTTTTTTATCCAAATTGGTTTATGGAACCGGACCGGAACCGTTCATTGGCCGGTTCGGAACCGGCCGGTTCTAGTTCTGAACCGGATTTAAATTTTTATTATTTTTATTATTTTTTTTATTATATTTAAATATTTTAAAATATTATAATAATTTTTAAAATAATTTTAATTAAGTCAAAAACACAAATATAATAAAAAAAATTGGAGTTAATAATTTTTAAATAATAAATGAATTAAAATTAACAATGAAAA
>CATIWO010110882.1:0-17540 GCA_949673435.1 Macaranga tanarius | reverse complement strand
AAAAAAAAAAGTTATAAATTCAATCATACTATATTATAACAACAACCTTTGGATTGTGTATTTAAGAATTATGTCCAAAATGCTTATTATAAAAATTGAATCCGAATGATGAAAAAAAAAAAAAAGAGCACATTTATTTATCAGTGGGACTAACGGGTAAATTTCTCTAATGATTACTTAAGTTTTCCCTCCGTTTCAAATTGATTCCTTAATTTTGATTTTTATCTTTTCAGTTACTTAACTTTTATTTCTATTTCAAATTGATATATTCACTATATTTTAAGTCCTTCAAATTTTACACAGAATTTTTTTAATTCTCAAGACATTTAATTTTTCAATTTAATCAAAAATTCAAATAATTTAGAAATTCACTTTCTCTTAGATTCTAATACCACTCATGTACTTCGTTAACTACAAATAATATACTTTTTTTTTTCTTTTTAATTTTGAAAATTTTTTATTTTTTTTGAAACAAAATATTTTTGATGATCCAATTTTTTTTCTTGTGATAAAATTTAGAAATAAATTTTTTTCTTCATAAATTTTTATAACTTAAAATTAGATCGAAATTAGAAATATATATATATATATATATATACATATATACATACTCGCATATATGTAAAATTAATATGTTTTACATAAAATTTCAAATTGATTATAACACATCTAATGGTCTAAATATATAGTTCTATTAAAAATTACCTTATTAATAAATTGATATTCTTACTTCCATTAATGGTTTCTTTCCTATTTTAAATATAAATACATAAAATGAATAAATTGTAACTAATTATACATGTATCTATAAAAATACTAAAATATTATTGAAAATATATTTAAGAAATAAAAAGTAAAAATAATTACAATTTTTTTAATGAAAGTAGAGTTTGAAATATAAATATTGCATATAATGAATTTCAAAATATTAACAATAAGTAATAAAAAAATTATCAAAAATTATTGTTAATAAAATAATATATATATATAATTTTGATCTAATTTTAGAAGAAATAAAGAAATTATTTCTAAATTTTATCAAAAGAAAAAAATTGGATCATCAAAAATATTTTGTTTCAAAAAAGCAAAAATTAAAAATTTTTAAAATTAAAAAGAAAAAAATTATATTATTTGTAGTTAACGAAGTATATGAGTGGTATTAGAGTTTAAGAGAAAGTGAATTTCTAAATTCTTTGAATTTTGGATTAAATTGAAAAATGAAATGTTTGGAGGATTAAAGAATTTCTGTGTAAAATTTGAAGAACTTAAAATATAGTGAATGTACCAATTTGAAACAGAAATAAAAGTTACGTAATTGAAAAAATAAAAATCAAAATTAAGAAACCAATTTGAAACGAATGGTAAATTTAAGTAACCATCGGAGAAATTTACCCTAATTTGGTGTGGACGCATATTTGATTCATTTAATGCCTTTTTATGATACAATTTCTGCTATTATTTTTTTCTTTGATGATTTGGAGAAGCACAAAGGCCCAAAATTTAACTTTCCAATCAATATTCTTGAGAGTAAAAAAAAAAAAAAAAAAAGGACAAGAATCAATCTTTTGCTTGTTTACTGGGTTGGGAAGACCTCTTTTGGGTCAGTACTCGGTCAATTAACAAAGCATACAAATAAGAAATTTATTCATTACTTGGCTCATTTATGTACAAAGACATGGTCAAATTAAGGATTAATGAAAAAAACAAAGAATGATGGGTCAAGGGCACAAGAAAGTGCCCAACTTTGTCTACATCATGTAATCTTGGGTCTTGAGTTCTTCATTGCCGTTAAGGGCACAACCGCACAAGTGCCCGACTTGCTTAGCTTGATGTTACTGATACTCTTGGGCTAGGAAGTCCCATATATGCCAGTCTAGGTGAGACTCGTACCTTTGGACTAGGCCTTGGTGAATGGATTGGAACAGAGCTTCCAAAGTGGGCAGGACTAACCCTTGGTGATAAATTAACTTGTTCAAGTGCCATGGATTGTAGCTCTTGTGGATAGTCCCTCACACACCCAATTCTTGGACCTACCCCGCTAGTCCATTTGCATGACAACCTCTTGGTCACGTCAAAAACTACTGGCAGTGCTTCCATATTGGCTGCTGCTTGACCTTCTATGCTTTCTTCTTCATGATGATTGCTTGTATTATATTTATTTGGCCCATCTACCTCAACAACTTCTACGTCTTGATCAACCTTTTTCTCTTCTTGCTTTGACTCCTCACCAGCAATCTTATAAGAAGCATCATCATCATCTACTGCACATCTCTGCATAAGAAATTGGCAAAAAATATAAGCTATAGATGTTTGAAATATTTGACTTTTTTTTTCATAGAACTCTTTCCTGTTAATTGCTACATAGAAAAGAACAGAGTTCTCTATTAACAAAATATGCGTATGACTTATGAGGGCTTTTACCTTAACATTAGCTAAATCCACATCATGCTCCTGAAGAAAACTGATGAATTCTTTGAAATTATCTTCAGTTGGGAGGTAGTGACCACTATATGGCCAGATTGCCTGAAAGAAAATGAAGATAATAGAGATCAGAGAGTGCTAAAAACCAGAACAAAATTCATAGCCAACATGGAAATTTTGTGCATGCAATATGCATACCTCAAGAACCCCATCATGAGCAACCAATCTCCCAGCAGCTATTGTAGCACCTCCAGATAAGAAACTTGAGTGTTGAAAAACACCCTTTTTCTTCTGCCCTACATACAATGCTCTTGATGTACTCAGCACAAAAATCCACTTGGAACCCTCAGTTGTATTAATAAGAGTCCCGGCCTGGCGATACACAAGCTTTCCATCCATCACAATCACTTCATATGTTTCCCTTTCTTTCTGCAAAAGCAAATAAATACTGGGATTAGGCTGCAGAGCATTAGCATTTAAAAGAGTAAAATGGGCAGATACACGGAGTTGCAAGACATACTGGTCCAAGGTATTTGATGCATTGGCGTTGTAGAACATTTCTTGGGCACTTCTCAATGTTTATTTCTTTACCATCTCCAATGTCCAACCTTTAAATTCCAAGCAGAAACATGGGTGGAGTAAGTAAAGCATTCTAATACAAAATTATCATTTATAAAGTTATTTTTTTTTTGAAATTAGTACAAAAAGTGCTGTGAGGTCCTAACCTAGTGGCCAAGCTTGATATGAAGGATTGTGGGAACTCAAGTTTCATAGGACTTGAACTCAAGTCTCCACAATGAGTCAAAGGGGCTTGACCACTAGGCCAAAACATCACAGGTATTTGCAAAATTATTTTGATTTGAATTGAAGATGGATATAAATTTACCAGTAAAAGAAAGGTTGGGTGCTCTTGCTATCACACCAAATATCATAATACAAATGTAAATTGTGTCCATAGCGATGGCGTGGATCGATCTGTGTAGGAGAGAGAAACAGTCAATTTAGCTGATTTTCAATGATTGTAAAAGTTTCTTCATTTATTTTTATTGCAAATCAAAACAAGACCTTGCCAATTTGAGATAGGAAAAAGAGACTTACAGCTTCAAGCCAGTGTTGCAGAGCTAACTTTTGAGCCTTCTCATCCTTGGACAAACCCTTCCCAACCTAAAAGACACACCAAAAATACAGAATTAGTTGGCAAATTTAAAGATAATTCGAACTAGTAACCATTTCAATCTTGTAAAGCATGAGCTACATACCTTGGCAGCTCTTGTGGTAGCTCGTGCCCACTTTGACACAGCAGTTTCATGTTTCTCAACGTTGAAAAATGAAACAGAACTCCTTCTCAGAGCTGCAAAATCCAAGGCCTTCCACCTACAACAATCCAGATTTTAATATCAGTATTTACCCAAATTAAGTTCAAAGAAATCAAGAAGATTAATATTGAGAGAAAAAACAGACCAGAGTTCCTCAACCACCACTGCACAATCTGCAAGATTCCTTCTTGTTCTATAACTCTTGTACACTTTTTGAACCTTAGTTGCAGCAGCATCAAGCTCACTAATGGGTCTTGGAGAAAAGAATAAAAATGGTTCAGGAACTAAAATTGTAGGTTTTGTTATACGAATTGGTTCTTGAGCTTTATCCAGTTTTGGTGATAAATGAGATGCTTCTTTAGCCTTTTCTTGATGAGAATCATCCCAGTTCTTGAAGCTCAATGATCTCTCTATCATCATTTTCTCTGAATCTTGTTTTTTGATACTATTTGCTGCAGAAACCTTTGCAACCTTTTCAGTTGTGTCTGTTAAAGAAAACAAGTTTAGGGACAGAATTTCATTCCAAGCAGATAAGAGCAGTGAAAGAGAAAGGCCCATTCAGCAGTAGACCTTTTTTTCTTATAACATTCAAAATGTTGAACATGCCAACCACAAAAATTTATGCATATTATGTTGTGGATTAAATTTGATTCAAATCACTAAAACTCTATAACCCACAAAGCAATTTGCATGATGCATCCATATAAACCTCAAACAAGCTATAAACAGACAAAGATCACTCACCTACAAATGCAAACACCAAAGGGCTTAAGGCTTCAGGATGTTGTTTGAAGTTATTTTACAAAGAAGACTAAAGAAATTTTAATGCATGCAATTGAGAAGTATACTTGCTCTTATATAGTTGGCTGGAAGTTTGAAAAATCAAAGTTGGTATGTGGAAAAAAAAGTGAGGCAGATACAAATGAATGTGGAAATTGGAAGATAGGAGCTTCAAGGAAGATAAAAAGAAAGATTACAGAAGTTCACAATTAAATAAGCATATGCTCTATATGGCCAAAACTTATGGTGGGGCAGATTAGTTGCTTACTTGCTTTAGTAGCTCATGAAGACTTGTTCTTTGGCAGTGACAAAATAGTTTTAGTAATCACTTATTTTCAAAAATATTTTAAGGTCTAAAAATTTACATTCTGTGGTTATTAATTTATAAAATTGACTTTTATTTAATTTAAAATAAAAAAACCGCTTCCTATTATATAGTTTATCGTATTTAAATTATTTAATTTCTTCCTAGTTATAAAAAAAATACTACTATTCTTTTTAAGGCCTTCTCTTGTTTAACTTGTTCCTTTCTTCAATTTGGATGCTTCCTTTTCTTTGTTATAACTAAAACAAAACTGATATAGATGTATTCATTTGGTGCACATCATGCTATATATTATTTATTAATCATTTTTTTGTGTGCATAAGCACACATATATATCGTTTCCACGTTTTTCACCTCATTGGATAATTGACATTGCTGCTCAGAAAGCCACCTATATTAAAAGGGAGAGTATTATCTTCTTCGTCTTTATGATATTTTTTTTTATATTTTTTATGATATTTTTTTTTTATATTAAAACATCAATTATTTCACTACTTTAGAAGAAATGTCTTCATCAATTCAAAAAGCAGATTTGGATCTTTAATTAATGGTGTCGTTTTCTGCACTTGCCTTGTAGCTTAGGGTAGTTGCAGAAGCTGTTGACTCCGCTTGTATTACATTTTTGTGTATCTATAATATTTATGTGTGTTTAATTAATAGGAAACGCTCGTGTCGTAACTCGCGACAATTATAAAAAAATCATCAAATAAAATATAGCCTCCCTAAAATATGGAGCCCAAAATGTAATTGATATATATTTTTTTTTAATCTTTTTGTTATTTGTGAGTTGCAAATTGCGACGTCTAACATCTTAATTAATGGGTATTGAGAAGAGATACCAGCAAGTTGTGTCAGTCTAGGTCAATAAAATTCAGCAAGTTGTCTCTTAAACAAATTTTGAGGATTTGATATAGGACAAGAACCAACAAGTTAAAGATAGTCTATGATATCATAGCTCACAATTTAAGTTCAAAATTGGTTTTAATGTCAAAATTCTCAATTCATTTTTTTTAATAGGGAAAAAGGAGATAAGAATTCAACTTTTAATCTATTGGTGTCTTAAAAGGAGCTATACCACTAAACTACTCAACCTTTAGCTTTTAATTTGCAGTAGAAATTCACTTTAATATCAAAGTTCTCTATTTAACGGTGTGAAAAGGAAAAAAAAAATCGAGTTTTGAGTCTTTTTTTTTCCATAAATATTAAAAATTATTATTTATTTAATATTTAAAATTACAGTTTTAATATTAGTACATAATAAATCAAATGTATAGATTCTAAACTTAAAAATCAAATTTGTTAGGCCCCGTTTGATTCAGCCTTTGCAGTTGATGTTGCTGTTACTGTTGGAGCTGATGTTCCAAGACACAAAACACAAAACGCTCCAACAGATCCAAAATATTTCAGTTTTTGTCTTTAGACAAATAAGCTCCAACAACAACAGCAACCGCAACCGCAGAGACTGAACCGAATGGGGCCTTAGACTTCTCTCCAACGGGATCATAAATTATATAATTCAAATTTCATCATCATCAATTTATGAGATTAATTTTCACATAATTTAAAAAAATTTATATTTCACCTTCCTATTAATTATAAAAAATGGAAGTTGTTAACTCTTTTATCTTCTTTAACAAACAAAAGTTTTTGCCACTATATTTGGTGTAGCCAAAGCCAATAATTGAAGGGTGACCTTGTATCTTGTGCTATATCAAACAAGCTTTTTCGATTAAATAAGGTTTTTCAACTTGGACATGTAGTCGGTACTCGGTAGTCTCTCTCCTTTTAATACCTACCAACCTTACTAGGTACAAAAATAAATCACACAAACACTCTTATCCTAAGTTCACATCTCACCCCTCTTGTGGCTGGCAATGGCATCTTCAAAGTTCCAGCCTGGAAGACAACTATGTTCTTTATTTTATTTGGATGAAGACAATCTTAATTTCCTCCAACAAAAGACAAAATTCCATTATATTAACCAACAACGAAGTTGCACTAGATTTTTATTGATAAAATGGCTTAAACACACCCATGCAGCGTAGCCAAACTTTCTGCCAACAATAGCCTTTACATGCCGAACTCTGCATAAGAATGTTTCTTGATTTCCGTGGAACGATTGAGCATGCAGCAAAATATATGAGATCATTTTGGAGAACGGCAAACACATGGCTCAATGCTTATGAACATGTTTAAGTCATAATAATCTTATTAAGATAACAGTATTTTCTCTTTACTTGAACAAAAAACACTGCTAAATAGTACTGGGAGGTGCATAACCGGTATTCGCACAATCCCCCATCATAAAAAAACCTTTCACCCTAGTGTCAAATTGTTGAAATACTTTTAAAGTTGCACAAAACAGTAAGGTATTACTAATAATAACAATGAGCGGTAGACATGTCACTTAGTTTATTCATCGGTCACAGATTTATCCAGCTGATATTGCTTTGGACTTCTGACGAGGTGGAATTTGAAGCCAGATCTTCATCATATCATATACAGTAAAACCAATTGCCACAGAGGGAACAATCTGAGAATAAAGTTGTGAAACTTTGTCAGCACTAAAGAAACAGAGTCAAGTCTAAAAAGCATTTGGTTAACATTTAAAATGATCAGGTCAATCCCAATACTTCTACATCTTGCATGATGACAATATCATTTACTAATAAGAAACAATCTACATGTAAAAACATTCAAACTAACACCTTTCTCTTTTTTCTGATTGGCCAGACTTATTAGATGATATTCAAAATTTCCAACTTGTTCTACCAAGTCATGCCACCAAAAGGTGGTTTTGGGACAAGCATTGCCATACATTTTTTTGCATGGAACTATCACAGGCTACCTGAATCCAAAACAAATGACCAAAGAAAAAGAGCTGGATGCATTACAATAACAAAGTAATAAATTTGGGCCAAATGTCAAAGTTCAATGCATTTATGATTTTTCACCTGCATTACTATGGTTCAAGACAGTCAAAAAGGATAAAACCATCAATATGAGCCAGTTAGGTGTAAACACCATAACAGGTAATCTAGAAACACTAATGTATTCTAAGTAGAGAGCACTTACCTTAATATAGTTAATGCTAAGGCCTGCAAATAACTGTCTCCATCCTTGATTACGGACTATACTAGATAGCCCATCCCATGTGTTTCTGTATCTGCCATGACCTTCAACTGAAGGTTGCAAATTTTCAACCTGCAATGCAACATTCCACAGTTACTTCTTAACGTCCTATATCTCATAGTTTCATATTGATGCCGCTGACATTTTACATTCTCCATTTTAATTATGGGAGTATTGGCATGGGGAAAAATCTCATAACAAATTTGAAACACGGCCATGCTTACTATGACTTACTCAGTAAAGGATCAATCTGATGGTCAAATTGTCAGTCAACAAAGCAATTACAGGCCATAAGATCTGGACTCAAAGACTAGCAATTTAACACCTAGATACACATTTTAGGATCTAGAACTGACACTTTCTCATTGTTAAATGGAAACAGGTTCCTACAAACATCCTAAAATCCAGCCCCTACCATCAAATTTTCAACCCACATATTATTCATGTCTAAATTAGGCAACCAACACATATTAATCACCCCCTGTAAGTGCATGAGTAATCTAAGATACCTGCATCTGTCTCCTAACAACATCTAAAGGATATGTGAAGGTCTGTCCAAGTAACCCAGCTAGAGCTCCGCATGAAAGACGCATCACAACTGACTTTTGGTGCTCTTCAGGAACATGCCTTTTAAGTTCCTCATACACATAGAACTTCAAACCAGCATAAGGAAGGATCCCAGTGAGTGTCGGACCTGTTTAGACAACAGCCGCTTCAACATAATATTAATAATTGCATACATGAACAAACACACACACATATTTCATACCCAAGCTAATTGTGCAAGCAAGATTAATGGTTGACGATTAACAGACTTGACATTAGAAAAAAATAAGTGCTTCCAGTAAGTTATCAAGATCAGCCCAAGAAAGGAGAACAGATGTTCCTCTGAATAACTGTGAGCCTTCAGTAAAATACTGCACAAAATAATGTTAACTTAGAAGTGACAATGGGAATAGCTTGGCCTAATCCTAGATCTCAAATAAAGACCAACAAGTGGTCCATCAACTCCTTCAGCCTGGTCCAACAATCAGGCTGCTATAAAGCCAGAGAAGAACTATACAATTTAAAGCAAGCTAAAGAATGCTCAGGACAGGGTTGAGCTTCACTAAGTCAAAGAATGGATCAAAAGCAGCTGGGCCAAGCCCCTTTAAGTTTACTGAACCTTTGGGCCTGGGCCCCTGGCTGGACTACCTGGTCGGTGATCAACCATAAAAGCCATTGATGTTTCCAGACCACACTGAAATCGCACAAAAACATAAGTATATACCCACCTACTCCTCTATACAGCGCACGAATTCCCCCTTCCTTGTAGACACTTGTGAATACATCTTTGAGGCCACCATAAGCAGGTTGAGCACATATACTTTTCATGCCATGTCTGAAATTCCCACTTATGTCCAACACCTATAGAACCATTGGAATGAAATTAGAGAGTGAAGAAAAGCATATAATGAACTGTCCAATTTTTGGACTCAAACAGGAAAAGCTAAAAAAGACAATTAATAAGCTCTTCATTAATTAAACCTCAGTAGTTGGTAGTTGCTACTTGCAAATATAATTATATTAGGAGTGACACCACAAACACAAAAATAAAGAAAATTGGTCGGTGGGGGGGGGGGGGGGGGTTGTGGTGTTGGGGGAGAGAAATCAGATAAATAGCGACAACTTATCACAAACAATCAAGTGCCAGGTGTTGGGGGAGAGAAATCAGATAAATAGCGACAACTTATCACAAACAATCAAGTGCCAAGTCTATATACTTTGACTGCTAATCTTTCTAACCAAAAATAAAGGTCAAATTTAAATTCCACCGCAATACCTAGGACTTTAGTCAAAACAACTGTACCAAAAGATACAACATAACAATATTCTTCTGTCATTAAAAACATAAATCCATAATTAATTTCTTTAGTAAGAAAAACCAATGCATGCAAATAATAATGATAAAGTTGATCAACAGCATGGAACAAAGTTTAGCTATCTCTCAAACCACTATTCCCAGGACTGCCATGAAAACACAAACATAGAAGTGACCGCAACTATGCAAGCTACTTACCTGATATGCAAGTTTAGTACGAGCCAAATCTAATGGATATGTGCACAAAACTGCTGTTCCCCCGGCTACCGAACCAGCTAATAAATCTATAACAGGTCCTGAACCTAGAGCAGGACAGTTATTCAAGATCCAACCACGATACTGTTCATATGTCATGAAATGTAAGGCTGCATAAGGAACAATCCGAATAACACTTGCTCCATTTCCCCTGTGAGAAAACATAAGCATGAATTAATTGTAAATTCCTCAATGGCAGAGTACATGAGTAACACAAGAAAAGAAAAGAAAACTCACTTGTAAAAGCCAAGAATTCCCTCATGCTTAAATAGTTTCTTCAAGGACTGCGACACCCCGAGAGTCTGAAACCCTTCAATTCTTGTCTATAAAGTATAGCAATAGTTAAGAGAACCATATAGAAACACAAATTGGAGTTGAAAATTAAGAACAAGAAAAAAAATAGAATGAAAATCCACCTAGCATGCAGCAGATTTGCATACAGAATGTTCTTTAAAAAGGACATGAATTGATGCTCAAGTTCAGAATGGTGCATTATTCAAATTCGATAACATCAATTCAATGACTAACATCAGGCGATTTAGCCTGCAAGAGATCTTTTGCAATCACATCATACACATCTGACAGGCTCCAAAAGATAAACGAGTTCTACCTGGCACTTTGCGATTGTTAAATTGCTTTCAATTAACAGTAAAAGAAATATTTTCAGAAAAAGGACAGATGAATTGATCACTCAAAATTGTTCCAACTGACCAAAATACGATAATGATCATTCATAAATCCACAAAGTTGTCTACAAGCAGCAGAATATTCACCTGAAAGAGTATTTTAGTTCTTTCAAGGGGTGCAACAGCAGTCTTGGCAATTCCACCAGCAGCCCCACCAGCAATGAGCTCCTTAACATAAACAGGCATAGTGTCAATATAGGAAACCTCTCTACGAGTAGGGGCACCATCAACTAAGCCCGCCACATTAGCCGAAAATGCAGACCCTTGCGAAGAACCCATATCAAAATTAAATAATTCCAGTTGAAATTCAAATTCTATACTACCAAGAACGGTAGCTAAGTCGGCAAATTAAAAGAAAATTAGCCACCCTGAAGCTTGAAGAACTCCTTATCCCATCTATCTCTAGGGATGCAAAAAGAAAAGACCTTCTGTTCAAAGGGTAGATTCAAATTGAATAATGGCTTGAGAACACCCAGAAATGAATTGGGCAAGTCCACAAGCAGATCCTTCTCTTCAATAATAACAAGATACATCAACAGATATAGAGAAGCCAGAAATCACACAACTCAAACCTCCCAAATCCTGTTTCAATTACTCAATTCTCCCATTGATCTACGCCAACAAAGCAACAACCCAGTTCATAACTCAAGCAGCAGGATCAAATAATGAACAAATAATCCAAACCCTTTTCTTATATTGATCAGAAAATCAAAGATTTTGATCAAACAAGGCAAAAAGCTGGAAACTTTTTTTCCCAAAAGCACCCGGTTCAAATTTCAATCTGAACAGCAAATAATCCAAACCCTTCTCTTTTTACCAGAAAACCGATGGATTCAATTGAAAAGATAAAGAAAAGGTGGAACCTTTATTATACCAAAGCAATGGGGAGATGAATCAAAGAGCAGAATAACTAAAACCCACGAGAGAATAATCGAAATTGTGGAAGAAACGTCGCAGAAACCTACAAGAAAGAAAAAGATTTGGAGAACAGGTGGGTAATTAATGAAACGTAGTAGTGATTCCTGTCCTCCAAAACGAAGGAGAAAGGGAGGTTCCCGCAAAGCTTCTTTTCTTCTTCTTCTTCACCGTCTCTGTCTCTCTCGTGTTTTTCGTGACATATATCGAAGACACCTAATTTGAAACGACGCCGGCTCACTTTTGCCCTTTTTTCAGAGGATTCACATGGTTTCATTTAGACTTTTTTCTTTTCTATTTTAAGAAAATAAAGTTTTTTCTCTTTAAAAAATATTTTATACTCCACAAAAAAAAAAAAAAAATTTATTTGATAATCCAAAAATACTTTTATTGTATAAACTAAAAAAAATTAAACATTTAAATTTTTTAACTAACCTTATAATTGATTAGTCATTTATTCATATTTTTATTGGTTAAAAATTATTATTTTATTTTTTAGTTTATGTATTTAAGTCATTTGTAAGATTTAATAATATAATGATATTTATTTGATAATAATAGTGGTAATAAGTATTAAAAAATAAATAAATATTTTTTCGTTACGAAACTTATTACTACTGTTAATGAAATTTAAATTTATACAAAACTTTTACATTAATTAATTTAGTGGTAAAGTTTTCTTTAAAAAAAAAAAAAAAATTCCAGGAAAAGCTTTCCATTCGCAAGAGGAATTTTTTTTCTTCTGTAATAATATAGAAGAAGAGTTTTTACCTATACCGGATGTATTATATTTAATGGTAGAATTTAAAATACATTATCTAAGTATTTTGCACGCGATTGATAAAAATAAAATAATTGTTATAAATTCTATTATTGGGTGTAAAAATATCCAATATAGGTAAGAATTTCTCCTAATATTGATATCTATTTCCATTAACCATGACACAGGTATAAGCTATTAAAACTCCTAAGCAAGCTTGAAATTGGCACAAATCAAAAAGAATACTCCAAATACACACACACAATGCCCTTCTTGTATGAGAAAATCGATTCATTCATTGAAAAATATTTAAGCACATAAATTATATTTATCTGAACTTGAGGTTTAGAGATTCCTGAGGTATAGTTTGTTCGTCCTTTAAAATTTTCTGAATCAATCTCTTTTGATTTAAGTGGTAAATAGTTTGCTAATGAAATTTACCGATCTCAAACATCAAAATAGTTATGGCCATGTAGCTACAGAGAGACCATGAAATGAAAATCATCTAAAATAACAAGAAAAAAGAGCTCCAAATAAAATAAAGCGTTTCTTGCATTGCTTGCATGCATGCATGCACAACCTTTTATAATCATAATCTTTCAAAATGATGTATTCAGAACCCAGAAAGATCCTGCCCTGCATAAACCTGACAACTTTAAGCAGCAAGATCGCTGCTTTTTGTTTTTCTCTTTTTCCTTTTTCATTACATATCCTCAAAAAGATTGATTGAGAAAAGAACTGCGCATACCCTGATGATCATCACGTACAAATTAATGATGCCACCACCAAGAAAATTCTTAAATCTCCGATGATTATCTTATATTTTTCCTGTCAATCTCCTTTATCTAGGGGAGGAATTGCACTGGGATCAATGCAAGAATTCTGCCTAGAAACAGGTATAGATTTCGGAGTCTTGGGATGATATGTTGATATTCTGTTTCCTTTTGTATCATAAATCACAGCTTCTTGATCTTCGTCTGGTACTTTACATCTTTCACCTAATATGATCGTTTTCATCCATATAGAATCCTCATGTTTCAGCTTCCCTTTTCTTTTTTGAGCATGATCTTTATCTTCATGATCCCTTCTTGCCATCGACAAGCTTCTTGGCATCATTATCATGCTCATATTCTTCACAAGATTCCGCGACGAAGCTGACTTTCTAACTAACAAATCCTTGTAAGAAATCGATTCTTGTAGCTGCTTTGATGGTGGTAATGGCAGTTCTTTTCTTTGATCAGCAGATGCTGCCTCTAATTCATTTTTCTTCTCTTCTTCCTTTTTGGCATGTTCTGACTCTACTACTTGTCGTTGTTGCTGTTCTTGTCGTCGCTGCTGCTGGGATTCAGCAGCAATTGTTGCTGTTTCAATCTTTATTTTCAGTGGTGCTGGCGCTGTTGATGGTGAATCTAATGGAGGTGATATAATTAAAGTTTCTGTTGGTTTGAATGAAGGTGCAGGTGGTGAAGATCTTCGTCGAAATCGAACACCACATAAAGTTGTAGATATTGCAATAGCTGCGGCCATTCCTGCAACAAGAAGAGATAAAGAAACTGTTTGATGCATAGATGTTGATAGATCATCAGCTACAGGGATTTTTCTTCCCATAACTGATTAATTAAAACCCAAGATTTTTTTTTTCTTGATCTCTTTAGCTAATTATGATCATTATCTAATAATAATTTTTTCTTGTTCTTTGATTTTGGTGGCTGAAAATGGTGCAACAAGAATAAAGATTCTGAAAAATGGAAACAAATGTGTGTTTTAATTGGTTTCTTGAATTCAAGAAATTAATTAAACAGAATGTGCATGTATTTAGGAGTGAAATGAAAAGAAAGAAGACAGGCTTTAATATACTTATTTTAATATAGTAAAAATCGCATGGTTGACGGTTAAGTTAGTTATATTCTTTGAAAAAAAAAAAGACCCTAAAAATATCTATAATTGTGTGTTTAATTTGTCAGCTGAAAATAATTTGGATTCTCATCAGATCATTCCATATCAATAGTTCAGAAATGATATCAAATTTGTTAGAGGTTTTATAGGTATCTTCAGTTGGATTAATAATTAATTAACAAGACAACAATGTTATTCTCAAAAAAAAAAAAAAAACAAGCCAACAATTTTAATTAATTTTATACAACCATTAAATTATGGATTGTGATGTATGTATAATTAACTGTTGCTAGCGAAATGATTAACAATTCAAATCATTATTCCACTGAAATAGCAGAACTTGCATTTGCACATTTTGCATATACTTTTTTGAAGTATTGGTAGTAGGATTAACATTCAGCTCAAGTATTAAAATTGTAATTAGCACATCATCATATTTTTATGTTATGATGATTTGAAAAAATCACAACATATACATTCACATTTTAAAAGGACTAGTTGGTGCTAAAAATTATAATGTTTATAATTTTTATAAATTTATGGTAAAATTTGGTGTTGGGGGCGGGACAGTACCCCTATATCCATGAAGAACTAAAAAATCATAAGAACAAAAATGAAAATTTAAAAAAATTGTCATTTTTCCCGCTATATATATATATATATATATATATATAGCTACATATTGCGACTTACAACATGTATCATTCCATAAATTAATTATAACTTCTAAATTTTGTATTTTAGTTAAAATTACTAAAAAAAATCCACCTAGAAATCTTAAATAACAACCACCTTAATATATATATATATGGTTAATTTTGACCAAATTACATAATATGTTAAAATTACAATCAATTGACCAAATTAGGATTTTTTATGAAAATTTTATCAAATTTTAAAAATTAAATAAAATTATAATAAGTCATATTTAAAGACTGTGATTTTTGAAATCCATCAAACTTTTAAAATTGATTAAATTTTGTTAATAAAAATATAATTTACGGATTATTGTTAACTAATGACATAATAAGATTTTAAGATGTATGATTAGAATCTTATTATTTAAAAAAAAAAAAAAATCAATTGAAGGCATATATGTGATTTGCCTATAATTAAAATAGCCATGGCCTGCTGTAGGAGGGCAAAGATCGTGCAAGCCGAATAAAAAAGAAAAAGCATAATAAACAAAAATATATACAGCAAAAATAAGCTGCTGCTCCTGCCGACTAAAGTCAAATCAAATATTATAATTATCACATGATTATCAATTTTCTTTTATTAATTCCAAATAGTTGAAGTAATTAATTAAATTGGGAGTAAAAAATAAGTGACTACTAATTTTTTCAAAATATTTTGGTGGGAGTCAAAAACAAGTCACTACTAATACCCAGCTAAAAATATCATCACATAATATATATATATTTTTTTTTAACATTTAGATGAGGTGGTTAATTTCCAACACCATATAGGGAAAATTAATAGGTGAAAGTTCGATCATTGGTCTCACAATATATGTCCACACCTTTTACCACTTGGGCTACTCATGGGACATCACATAATATTTGTTTATTGAATTCTTTTTCAATATATATATATATATATATTGAGAATGTAATATTTCTTTTAAAACAACCTCATCCTACCATTTTTACAAGCTCTTAGGTTCCTGAAATTTGGGTTGGGCTGGGCTTAACAAATTTACAAGTTTCTCTATAACTTTCCACTATATTAAAAAAGGGCAAATGTGTATTTTATCCCCTAACGTTTTGAGCGAGGAGTAAATAAGCCCTCGATCTTTTTTTTTGGCCAAAAAACTGAGGGTTCCTATAAAACTGAAGTATTTGGCCCCTCTTAAACGGCAGCCTCCTATTCAAAATTCACCCCGTTAAAACTAAGCTGACATGGCAGCCATGCAATGAAGAGTGGGACCCATACATGTTGTTGCAGCTTGTAACATGAAGAAAGAAGAAAATTGGAGGTTTTTGCATTAACATTCCACCAGTACCCAAATCTTCCACATCCTATCTCTTCTAACCCTAGATCTCCATCAATTTACGATTCAAATATTACAACCACTCTCACCATTTTGGTTCAAATGGAGGATTAAAGAAAAGGAAGGGCCTATTGCTTTATTGGTGCCTATTGCTTACTGGTGAGTGAGTGCAATAACGTGTTTTACAATTGCTAGGCTTGATAATATTAATGAACTTTGTTTAATCTTCCAATGCATGGCTAATTAAAATGTGTCTTTCGTTTTTTTTTTTTTTTCAGAAAATGGATAGTATTATGAATCTTATTTTTCATTTTGGTGGAACTTGGACATATATTGAGAATCAGCTACACTATATTGATGGTGATAGTGATGTATTGTATGACTTTGATATGGATTTTTTATGTTACTCAGACTTGTTACATGGGTACCAGAAAACATATGGTTTTGCTAAAATAGAAAAAATATTTATGCTTAAACCTGGAAGAACATTAGACGATGGATTATTTCTAATCCATGATGATGCCACAGTTAGGAAGGTGCTAGATTACATAAGAAAATATTAATGGGTGACTGAAATTGAGCTTTATGCTGATCATGATATGGATATACCATTATTTGAACCGGTGTTATCAATAGGTTGGACAGAACTAGATGGTTTAAACAACACAAAGAACTAAGATGTTATGAGGGAAATTAATGAGATAGAGGGTGAGGTACAACTGGACACTAAGCCATATATAAATGAGGCAAATTTCAATAATTTTCTTCCCTCCAAACCTGCCTCTGAACCTGGACCATAATCTGAAGCTAAACCTGCCTCTAAACTTGCCTCTGAACCTGCCTCTAATTTTGCCTTTGAACTTGCCTTTGAACCTGGACCACCCTATGAAGTTGAACCTTATGTTTTAGGTAGGATAATTGTGTTAATTTTGTGTATAATTATGTTAATTTATGTTTAGATAGGTTATTTATGCTTAATTTATGTTTATAGGTCATTAATCAAGGTTGGATGTGGATCAATCGAAGATTAGGAGCAAATGAAGTCAATATTTGAAGTAATTATGAACACAGGCATCAACACGGCTGTGTGTCTGCCTGTGTAGTTTGCTGGAGGATTTGAATATTCTGAACACGGGTCGAGACACGCCCGTGTGTCAGGCCGTGTGATGCGCTGCCAATTTTACATACTTGAGACACGGC
>CATIWO010110875.1:0-12694 GCA_949673435.1 Macaranga tanarius | reverse complement strand
TAATTTTTATTAATAATTTTAATAATTAATAAATTAAAGATAGTAAATTATTATTTATTATTATGTATTTTTTTAAATAATTCACATAATTAAAAAATATTATAAAAATATATTATATTATATTTAAAAATAATCTATACCTTTAATGGTCATTTAACATACTAACAGCAACAACTAATGAAATTTCACCAAACGGTTTATATTTATCAGCTATCAGCCATCAGCTACCAGCTATCAGCTAACCGCAATAGCTATCAGCTGATATAAACAGCTGAACCAAACAGGCCCTTAATAAATGAGCCGAACTCAAACAATTTAAAACTCAATTTGTAACGTGAATAAATTTAAATAAAAACTTACAAGCTACTCGTAGTTTTAATGTATGAATAATATATATATTATAAAAAATATTGGAAAAATATATTATTATAATAAAATAATAATTTTTATTAAATATATTATAATTTATTTAAAAAATTTTAATGTATAATTTTAATTTATATTTTATATTTTTTAAAATTTTTTTAGATTCGTTTAAATTTGCGAATAATTTATAAACACTAAGTGACATTGTAAACCCAGCTCAAATTCAGTTCATTTATAAACAAATTAAATCCAAACTAGTCAAAATTTAGCTGGATTCGATTGGTTTACGCAGAAGCACATCCAATTCTCGCTCCTTATATTCACGCATCACCTATTCTGACTTAGATATGATTCATGTTTGTATCTTGAGCATCAACTTCAATGTTCATTTTAGGCCTTATTTTGGACTTTTTAATGCTAATCTTGAGCTTTTTTTTTTTTAACAACTAATCTTGAGTTCTTGAACGTTACCAAAATTCTCTAATATCCATTTTGGACTCTTTAACTTTATCAAATCTCTCTTATATCGTTTTGGACTCTTAAACTTTATATCAAAACCTTTATCGTCCGTTTTAAATCTTTAAGTTTTATTAAGTTTTATCAGAAGTCATTAATATCCATTTTGAACTTTTGAAGTTTATCACAGTTTGGTAAATTTCTTAACTAATGCATTGAATTTAGCAATTTATTATTATTTTTTCAGAATGTTAACAATAAGGGGCTGCTTCTACATCAATTTAATGCTTCGAAAAATATATTATTTTATTTTTTTGAATGTTGAGCGAGAATAACTGATTATCACAAAACTAGTCGTGAATCCGTACGTTACGCGAAATATTTATAAAATAATACAGTTAGATGTTGAATGAATAAATAATTGTGTCGGATAGTTTTAAGTTAAAAAGAATTTATTTTAGGTAAGTAATTAACTAAATAATTTTTATAAATTTTTTAAGAAAATATTATGAAATTAATCTTTGGGTCACTCGGACGCTATAAATATTAGTAGTTTTATGGTGGTTGATACTAAATAGAATTTTAGGCTGAAATGGGTTTATTTTAAGTAAGTAATTAACTAAATAATTTTTTTATATTTTTTAAGAAAATATTGTAAATTTTTAGAATTCAACACATAGACTTATAGAACTGAATACTACATAAAGAGGAGGAATACGTGTCAAAATTTGAGTTTAACTGAGAATTTAATATATATATAGATTGATAATTTATATTTAAGTCTATAAAAATTTAATTTAAAATCGCAACTATTTGTAATTTTCACAACGCATTTAAAAATTTGTCAAATTTCTAGTATGGAAATAATCATTAATAAAAAAGAGACAGACATTTTGATCATTCGTTCAAATATCCTATGAAAATGAGATACAATTAAAGTTGATTTAAGAAAAAAATTTTCATTGTATACTATACAAATTAAAGTTGATTTAGGGAAAAAATTTTCATTGTATACGTATACAAATTTATACGAAATGAATTGAGCAAAAACTAGTGTAAAAAAAAAAAAAAATATCGAGCCTATATATGAAACAACAAGAACTGCCTGCCTGCAAAATTAAATGCTGGAACCATTCCATTTCAAGAATATATACATGAAAAAAACATGATATTTTTTTAAATATATAGGAAATAAAACGTTTCATTGTATTTGAAGAAATGTTTCCTGCATCATAGCTCTTCAAATTTTACATGTTCGATCAGCTACTGAGAGTTCAGATTTCATCAAATACCATCACCTGAAGCATTAACCCAAATTAAAGAATTTGTTCAAATTCAACAGAAAATGCGCTTATATATATATATATAAATGCTAAAGTAATTAGACTATGGAGTCTTGAACTCGAAATCTCATAATTTTGAAGTTAGCTTAATGGTAGAAAGTTAACTGCGTAGCATTGTTAATTGCATATCATTGAGCGTTAGCTTAATGGTAAAACTGCAACAGATTTTATTGAAAGACATTACCTTGCAACAAACTGGACAGATTTCGCTTCTCTCCTTCCATTCGTATATACAAGCAAGGTGGTAATGGTGATTGCAATGCAACAATATCCGTGGATTATCAAAAGTGTACTCTGCCAATGCCAACACAACAACCATAAATTATAAACAAAAAGAACTTGTATCCTGAAGCAGAATCTTATCAGGACAAAATCATAAAAATTATTTACCTTCTAGACATGTGGGGCAGACATCCTCATCATCATGTGAAGCATGTAAGTAAAAAAAACAATCAAATTCCACTTTTTCTTTTGAGTGTCTAATCGGAGACATTGATGAATTGCATTCGTTTGATGGAACTTCACAACTAATCATGCGTGGAACAATACCTACTCTACCTCTCAAATTTTCTTCCATATCTTTCGGCTCAAATTGACCTGCTGCTGCTTCTGCTGCAACATTTGTACTAGGCAATGTCAATCCATCCTGTTGGAAATTGGGGTGACTGGGATTTGCATCAGATGACATGTTTTGTGGAGGAGCTGTAATCGTAGTAACAGCATCAGATTGTGTATCACTGACTGCAGGGACCATGGGTGCATTAATTTCTTTGTTGACAACTGCTGCATACTGTAGGTGAATTGTGAAGAAAATATTATCAATGTTGGTGGCTGTTTTATGAGAAAATCTTAACAGATTAAATTGGCAAATAAAAATAACCATTTTTCTTAAAAAATCAATCAATTTCCTCAAACCCCATGTCAAGAAAATGCCATTTCGTCTACAGGCAGTTGACTACAAACCAATTTCATTGAATTTCCACATATTTAGATGTGCAAAATTTGTATACATTAAACAAGATACCAAGTCTAAAATATCAAGAAAGCAATATCAATATATCAACCACTTTTCTTCTGTTTAAATGTGCTTGCAGATCGCGATAACAAAGGTGAATTTTATAATTAGTACTGTTACAAGAATGTACCTTGGTGAAGAAGAAGGTATAAGGGAAACAGGATCTTCTTCGAGAGTTTCTTCTGTTGTCATGCTCTTCTGGATCCTCAGAATTCAAGCAACTACAAAGACTACCCATTTTTTAACTTCCAATTTCGTTTTCTTTTGTTGTCTTAATTATTACTTTAGGCTCCTGCATGGAATCAAATAGTGCAATTACTTGAGATGTTGATCTCTTGCATGGAAATAAATTAAAACAATTAAATTCAACTTTTCAATAATAATAATGTTAAATTTAACCTTCCAAAAGTGCGACTTGAAATAATAAATAAACATAATAACAACAGAAAAAATATACAAAATACACCGATTTAATATATAATTTGGCATATGTCTATGTCCATGAGCGAATGAGAAATAAATTTACTACACAAAACTAAAAAAACAAGAAAACAACCTGGAAATGAACACTCAATCTCTAGCCCAAATACACTGAAATACAAAATCATTTATATTACCTCATCAGCACACTCGGTACCTATTCGGCACATCCAGTTATAAGAGACCATCTTACATAATTAAGCATTATATAAGAAATAAAAATTTAATTTCAAAATAAAAATCAAATCCCCTTTAAACAAGAATTTACTTGACTAAAAGGTAAATATATCACAGATTCACTTGAATTTGAACATACGATGTTATGGCCTAAAAAATTCAAGTAAGGCATCATTAGTAAGCCAAGCCATGACCTCTAAACAAATCTTATAAACTATGATTATATGTTAGTGATGTGCATGCGCATCTATAACTTAGAGAAATAAAAGAATTGTCACTTTTGCTGCTATATAACGAAAGCCCATATACAAAAATAAATTGTTCAAACGAAATAGATAATACATGTATGTGTACAATAAATATACAAAAGGTGCAATTGAAGTATATGAAACACTATGATAAAAAGGTACAATTCAAGCACCATCGATAGTGAAAAAGAAAAGGAAAAGAAACATGAATTGTGAGCACAAAAATTATGAGAGAGGACGTACCTTAGTAATCAGTAAATGTTAAAAACAAAAAGCACTGAAACTGAATGTATGTAAACAAGAACAACTTCAAAAATATATTCGTTTTATTTATTCAGAAGTTGGAAAGGAAATCCCAGAAATAATTGGACTACAGAATCAAGGAAAATCAAAACTAATTAAAGAAGAAGCAAGACCTTAATTGACCAGGAACTTAACCAAAGAAAAAAAATTATCTCAATAAGAAGTTTGTTTACGTCCCAAATTGTAGCTAGCTAGGATTCTTCTTCTTCTTCTTATTAAGTTATTATTGATGGGTAAGTTGGGCTAAGTTTAAGCTCAAACATTTGACACCGGAACAGAAGCCCTCAAGCTCAAAGTGTTTATAGGACCCATTGTCAGAGAGCCCAATAAACAATTTTTTTTTTAACACAGATTGTCTTTTTTCTTTTTCCCCCTTCTTAGGATGAATGAAATTATATATTTTGTTTTTTACTATTACATTTGTTTTCCTTCAGGTGAAATTAAATTCTTGAAAAAAGCTGCTATTAGCTTTGGCTTATAAATACTTGAATTATTGTAATGTCACGTATTAAACTCTTAATTTTTTATACTTTCAAAAGACTTTTTACCATTTGACTATTTAATTTTTGATTTTAAGTCTTTATTTTAGTTGAAAAATCTATATTATTAGGGCTCCGTTTGTTTTATAAAAAAAAATATTTTGTTTCTAAAAAATATTTTTCAGAAAAAATATTTTTCAAAAAAATATAATATTTTTTGATATTTGGCTACAACACTAAAAAAAGAGTTGAAAAATATTTATAGTATTTGGTTTATAATATATTTTTTTTTCTAAGTAATAGAATATTACATAGAAATGGTAATATTAAATTTGTTTTTTTTCTCTATTTATATTTGATAGGTATTTAAGTGTTAAAAATAATTTCTCATTTTTATAACGAAATTTTTTTTTATATATATATTTTTTTTGGTATGCCCATGAGGTGTCCTGGACGAGTCCCAACTATGGGAGACACTTTTAAACCCGCACCACATCCAAACTAATCCACGCTCGCACCGGGTCAGCTAACGAAGGGGTAAAGTGCATATATATTAAAATTAAAGAAGCAAAAAAAGATGGGGGCCAATGAATGACTATTGACTTGTGGTACAACAATTAGCAATCTTTCTCCATTAATTAATTAAATAATTCCAAAATAAAAACCTATGATTGAATATAATAATAAAAAACTAATCAACAATTATTATATTCAATTGGTAGGGACTGTTCTCGCTTAAAGTAAAATTTCGAGTTCAAGTCCTAGTAAATATAGTAACGTTAAATAGTTGTTAGGAGACCTTTTATCGTCTTTATAGTTCTATTCGGGTTAAACTAGATTAATCAGAGTCCAATAAACTCTAGATACCAATTTTTTTTATAAAAATAAAAAATAAAAAAGGATCGAAAATGAAAAAGGAAAATGAGACAAATTAAGTTGAACTCCAATAATTATTCCTATAAAATTATATACAGAGACACACACTCATCCTTGAGGAAAAAAACTTCACCTGTGGAAATATAAGGCAAACATTGATAATATATAGTTCATCCCCTCATCCCCTGCATGTTGTTACAGACGCAGCTAATGGAAAAGCATAGGATTTGGAATCCAAAGGAGATGCTTTATTATAGTTTTAGTTAACAGTACTTAAGGCACAAAACACAAGCAGGACCACCAAATTAACTCTAATTTTCGATTTCTGGTTGTTAATGCATATTCAATTAATTAATGGGAGTCTCTTGTTGAAATTGACATTCAAAACCAAACAATGTTAAAGAATTTTAATATTATTAAACTACAATTTATCGATATAATTTTAATTTTACTATTTTTAATTAGCATTTAGAATTTGATTTTTTTAATTTTTTTTAAGATATTACTATCTGATTATTTTTTTCTATGATTAAAAGTGCATTTTTATATTGGCACGTTACATTTTTAAAATTTTTTATTTTCTAATTCTAAATTTTTTATTTTTATTAAAAAGTTAAACATATCATTGTGGTGCACAATAAGGATCCTCATCCTTAAATTTCTTTTCATAGGAATTATTAATTTTACTAGTATCATTAATGGATAAGAAGTGAAGGTTTTTATTGATTTATTTTTGTGTGTTTAAAGTATCTCTGCTATGAGAAATAAAGTTTCATGTTCCTACTTTGTGGATTATATGAAGGAGGTAGACCCTGGGCAGAACCATTACTAATTGGACAACACGTACACAACTCAAATATGATTGAAACCACAGTCATTCTTTACATGGAACGTACAGTTAAAGTCTTGAAAGGACCTCTTAACTATCTAACTATAATTTGCAAAGTTTAGTGTAGGTTGGTGAATCTTTACCCTCAATAAAATAAAATAATGCATCACTTTTGTCTATTTTTAAAAAGTCACCCAGTGGTCCACTTGTTGATTTCCTTTTGATTTCTAATTTTTCAATTTCGTTTAATTATCCATCTCAAATCAATGTTTTAGCTTTGCAAAATTTATAGCATCATGAGGTTGACTCTTTCTAGTTAAAAGTAACATCTAAGAGATTTCTGGGTTAGTAATTTTATTTGAATTCATGATTAAACCCTAGCTTGTGAATCACGTTTAGTATTATGTATGCATTTAATTTAATAATTTAATTTCAGTTTCTTAATTCCACAAAAAATTAATGAGGGTAATATCATTGCATTAGAATAGTTATCATAATCTTACCTAATGGAGTTCATTTATAATCCTACCTAATGCAGAACAAATAGTGCAATTGTTAATATTTATGAGTCTCTTTTGTCTTTTTCTTTTAATAGTTTCTTTTTTCTCAGTGCTGTTTCACACTTTATAAATTTTATGATGAGGGTATAATGAGTCCGAAGAATAATAATACATAATTAAATTGCCAAACCCTGAACAATAATAGTAACAATAATAATTAATTGCAGCCACAGTTCAATTGATTTCTTTCAACAAATGGGTACTTGAAATTTTAGAAGCTAGCACATGACACACTAATATCCATGATGCCAGAAGCCTTAATTCATTCAATTGAGACATTAATATTATTAATCCACATGCATAGTGCTTTTCTATATTGGTGAAATTATAGTAGCCGATGGAAGAATATTTCCTTTGTACCAAACAAAATTATGACCAAATTTTGGCTCTTATTCCTCTATTCGAAGTAATTAATTATGTCCACTTTTTGTAAAGTGTTATTTTATAATTAAATTATGTCCACTTTTTGTAAAGTGTTAGTTTATAATTAATTACTTTCAATCCAGATAAGAATTGATACTTTCTGTTCCCATGAAGTGTAGTTATCCCAACAAAAAATACGTATATTTCAATAATTAATGGAAACAATAAAAAAACTCAAATTTAAGATGTAGTATTTAAGCTTCTATAAATTAAAAAAATATTGGAATTTGGGTCGGATTCGCCCATGACGGGTTGAACTGAACCGAATGATTATTCTATTTATATTCTATTTATTTATGTTATAGTTTATTATAATATAAAATTAATTAAATAGAATTGTAACTCTTGGAGAAGTTACAACCCTTAGAATGTAACTTATATATATATATATATATATATATCATTTTAATGATGAATAAAATTCCTCTCTACAAATAAAATAGAACTATTCTCTGCATATTAAAGAAACAAATAAAGGAATAAATTGGGTTGTGAAAATTATAGTGCAAGTTTTAATAATTTGCATTTTGACTTGGCATTAAAGATTCAATCAAACTATTATGAAATTATCAAGAGGTTAGTGTTCCAAACTTATTTTAGTTTATAATTCCGCAAAATTACATTGGTATCAGAGCATGATTGATGATTCCCATGAAAATTTGTTGATTAAATTCATTTTTGAGTGTTTATATGATTGAAATTATGTTTTTGATATATGGTTGGGATACCAATTTTGTGTCTATTTTCAGACTTACATACTGTGTTTGATGCCATGATTTTTTTACATATTTTTAAAGTACGTAATGCAAGCATTAAAATGATGTATAGAATATTAAATTTGGTTAAGTGTAGAGTGAGATATGGTTCATCAAAGTTGCCTACTTGAAAATCGTATTCTGTAATTTTCAACCTTAGAAAAATTCCAAAGGTTGAAGATGAAGTTTTAATAACTTCCCAGAATAAGAATTTGAACTTCACACATATATTTATAAGTATCATAATTAAAATCTAATTGTACCATTAAACTCAGAACAGTCATATTAGGAGGGTAGAAAATTTTTTAGAGATGAAATCATCTCCTAGGCGGTGCGTGGATTGCACGCACCATGCACGCGAGTGGGGTTCGTCTAGCTGCTGTTTGCAGCCAGCAAAAACAGTCCCACGCGCACTGACGGCGCATGGGGGCGCATGTAGGAGATTAAGGAGGCGGTTTTTGACTCTGCCACCACGACTGGACTCCATATTTTTTTTAGAATTTTTTATATATTAAAATTATTTTTCCGTTAATTAAATTATTTATTTTCTAATTTTATTTTTGAGTAAAAGAAAATTCAAAATAAAATTATTTTGATTAAGAAAAATTCTGAATAAATATTAGCAATTTTTTAATATTTATAATTGATGGAGTTGAGGTCCAGTAGGAGAAAATTAATTTTTGGAAGTATGAAAATTAATTTTTAAGTTATTTTAGTCATTAAAATACATTTTTAATTGAATTTTTATTGAAAAAATTCATAATAAATTGTATGTATATCCGAAAATTATGATTCCAGTCTTGAAAATTTTCTAAAATTAAGGAGAACCCCCTATGTATATTATTTGTTATATGATTATGTTTTGAGTTCATATTATGAGTTTTTATGTATTTTTTTTATATGCGTGTTAGTTTGTGATTTATTAACTATCTAATATTTCTTTTATTCTTTCCTTAATGTGTTTAAGGAACATGTCGCACTTGAAGAAAATACAGTGACTTAAGAGCTATAGAAAGTTTAGAAGAAATAGACCTGATCCTAATCGGGCTTAGACTATTAGTACTCATATAGTCTGTAGAACTGAAGAACAAAAAGAAAGACTTAGACGGTTGATAGAAAATCTCGCTAGATATAAAATGAAGTTTGAACATACTTTGATTGTATATTGTTCATGTGCTATGTATTGAACCATATGTTATATATATATATATATATATATATATATATATATATATATATATATATATTATGAAGTATTTGTTTAATTGTGAATTATTGAATTATTATGTTATTACTTCATTATATGGGCATTCTATGATTGGTAGAATTCATAGGAATTCTCATCTAGAATTATGATTGGAGCAATTTAAATTAAATTATTAAATTTTAACATTTGAAAAGAATGATGATTGGGAACATAGTGAACTTTCTCATTTAATTTATATGAAAATGTTTAATAATTTAATATGAAAATTGTAATAAATTGTGATGTGTATATTAACATAATATTGTCACATATATTTTTATGTAGTTTGTGATTAACTATGACAACAAAAAATATTATTGTTGAGTTGAATAAGGGTGAGAAGCTAAATGGTGATAATTATAACATTTGGCATCTTAAAATACAATATGTCTTAGAGGAACAAGATGCTCTAGAGGCTTTTACTAATGTCATGAATGAGCCTCAAGCTAGTGAGGGGAATAGTAAACAATATACACGTGATATGGCTGTGTATAATACTTGAAAGAAAAAGGATTCTACTGCCAAAGGAATTTTGATAAGTTCCATGAGCGATGATTTAGTTTTTACGCATCAGCATTTTCCAACTACTCATGCTATATGGCTCGCTCTAAAGGAAAAGTTTGGAGGAATTTCTGTCTTTAGACTTAGGCAGTTGACTATCAAATTTAACACTTATAAGAAAGTCCCAAATAAGACTATGAAACAACATTTGAGGGACATGTCAAATATGATAGTGAAATTAAAATCTGCTGGACATAACCTCATTGAAGAGCAATAAGTTCAAGCCGTGATTCGATCTTTACCTGCAAGTTGGGAGCATATGAAAGTCAGTATGACTCATAATAAGATTATTAAGACTTTTGCTGACATTGCTCACCATTTGGAACTTGAGGATGAACGCCTTGAGGTGGCTAAACCTGATGCACAAGCATATATAGCTGTATCAAGTTCCAATAATATTTTTGGTTTTAAACGGAAAAGAAATTTTGGTAAATGGAAAACCAATAAGGCGGTAAAGATTAACAATGGACCAAAGCAAGGCAAGTACTCACACAAGCGTCCAAAGAAATGCAATGGAAATAAGGACAAGACAAATATGACTTGTTACAATTGTGGTAATGTGGGTCATTTTGCTCGTGAATGCACTGAGCCTAAACAGGTATTGTCCTTATTGCCTTCTTATCATTATGTTTCAGAAATTCATGTTTCTAATGCAGTTTTGCTTACCGAATCCGCTCCTTTGTGGATTGTAGACTCAGGGGCAATGGACCACGTAGCTAGAGATAGAATTGCATTTATGGATTTTTGTTGAATTTCAAGTGAAACAAAATATCTTTATGTGGGTACAAATGATAAAGCTAAAGTAAAAGGAATCAGAAAATGCAAATTGGATTTGCAATGTGGTCGGGTTCTATACCTATATGATGTTCTTTATGCTCCAAAGATTTTATGAAATTTGGTCTTTGTACTTATTCTTTTAAGACTAGGATATAATATGTATTTTAATGATAATTATGTAAGAATTGCTGATAGTACTATATTTTATGGTTGTGGACATGTTTTTGATGGATTTATAGTTTTAGACACATATTATAATAGTAATAATAATGTTTGTTTTTCTTTACTTACTGAGTCTAGCAATGATAAAATGGATGCTAGTTTGTGGCATGCTCGATTAGGGCATATTGGGAAAGATAGAATGAATAGACTTGCTCATGATGGTCTTTTAGGATCAAATATGAAATTTATGTTACCCACTTGTGAACATTATTTACAAGGCAAAGTAAGCCAAAAACCTTTTGGCAAGGGCACTAGAGCTGAGTATCCTTTACAACTTGTTTATTCAAACATCTGTGGACCAATGAGTATTAAAGCAAGGCATGGGGCTTTATATTTTATTACCTTGATAGATGACTACACTCGATTTGGTTATGTCTACTTGATATCTCACAAATATGAAGCATTAGATTGTTTTACAAAATATTTGTTGAGAATCAATTAGATAAGAAAGTAAAAGCATTAAGAACAGATCAAGGAAAGGAGTATCTATTTGAATAATTTAAGAAATTAAGTGAAGAAAAAGGTATTGTAAGGCAATTAACAACTCCTAGAACTCCGCAATAAAATGGTGTTGCCGAGTGTAGAAATAGAACCTTACTTGAAATAGTTAGGTCAATGATGGCACAAGCTGATCTACCAATTCAATATTAGGGAGATGCTTTATTGATTGTAACTTTTGTTCTTAACCGTGTGCCTTCCAAGTCGGTCTCCTCTACTCCTTATGAGTTATGATTAGGAAGAAAGCCAAATTTAAATGATCTGCATCCTTGGGGATCTGCAGTATATGTTCATGATACTTCCCATAAATTTGGTAAGTTAGGACCACGAGGGAAGAAATGTATCTTTATAAGATATTCTAAGAACTCAAAAGGATATGTTTGTATAGGTTAGGATTCTGATGGAAGGGTAACTGAAATTGAGTCACATGATGTTATTTTTCTTGAAAATGATTTCCCTAAAAAGGGTAATATTGACAAAAGTTCTCATCTATATGAGATGGAAGAAGAACAAGAGGCTTCTATAATTGAGTGGGAGCCTGTTCTTAATCAAGAGAATTCACAGGAATTACTTCTACCATCTCAATTGAGTGGGAGATATGAAGTTGCAAATGCAATTTTGATTGGTGAAAATAACAATGATCCTCAATTAAGAAGAAGTTCACGTCCTAAATTCCTGAAAGATATTTTACAATTGAAAATAAGGCATATATTGTTACTCTCCATGATGACGAGGAACCTAAAACTGTTAAAGAGGCACCTGAATGTCCTACTAAAGAAAAATGAAAAGTTACATTGAAAGATGAAATAGAATCTTTGAAAGTAAACCAAGTTTGGGCTTTAGTTGATTTACTGCTGGGGCATAAGGCAATTGGGAACAAATGGATTCTCAAACTTAAATGAAAGGTGGATGGTTCCATTGATAGATATAAAGCTCATTTAGTGGCGAAAGGTTATACTCAATAAGAGGGTATAGACTATGAGGAAACTTTTTCACTTGTAGTCAGGTTTACCTCAATTCGCCTAATTCTTGCTAGCGTATCTCATATGGATTTAGAATTACATCAAATAGATGTTAAAA
>CATIWO010110852.1:0-25240 GCA_949673435.1 Macaranga tanarius | reverse complement strand
TTGCAAGAGATGGCACGCACAATGCTTAGTAAAGCTAATTTGTTAAAATATTTTTAGGCTAAAGCCATAAATATAGCATACTACATCTTGAATAGGGAATTGGTAAGATCCTTCTTGAAAAAGATACCCTATGAGCTGTAGAAAAGTAAAAAGCCTAACATAAGCTATTTTAAGGTATTTGGTTGTAAATGCTTTATTCACAACAATAAGAAATATCAACTAGACAAATTTGATGCAAATTCAAATGATGAAATTTTTCTAGGCTATTCTGATTATAGTAGAGCTTTTAGAGTTTTTAACAAAAGAACTTTTATTGTTGAAAAATATATTCATGTTGTCTTAAAGGAAACTAACCAAACTCTACCAAGTAGAGATGTTGTAGATGATTTTCTTGTAGGTACTGAAAGTTCCACACCTGAACCAGCTGAAAAGATCAATGAACAAGCCCAAGAGAAAGAATCTACTCCAGAAGAGAATGTTGAAGCTAATCTGAAAGGTTAATCAAACTTAACAGAAGGAAGTTTACTGGAGAATGAAAATCAGCCTGAAGAAGAATACCAAACTGAAGAAAGACAAAATGATTAGCAATCATTGCATCATGATCTACCTAAGGAATAGAGATATCACAAATGCCACTCCAAGGAGAACATGCTGACCAGCCCATCTGACAAAGTGGTTACAAGAAGTAGCTTCAGAAAAATGATTGGAAATGTAGCCTTTGTGTCAAAGATAGAGCCAAAAAGCATAGAGGAAGTATAAGAAGATGAAAATTGGATCATATCCATACAGGAAGAGCTAAATCAATTTGACATAAATAGTGTCCGAAAATTAGTTCCAAAGCCTAAAGATTACACTATCATTGGAACTAAGTGGGTCTTCAGAAATAAGCTTGATGAGCATGGGAATGTTGTTCAAAATAAGGCTAGACTGGTTGCCAAAGGTTACAACCAAGAAGAGGGAATTAATTTTGATAAGACCTTTGGACCTGTGGCTAGACTTGAAGCGATTCGAATACTGTGTGAGTTTGCTTGCTACAAAAACTTTAAGCTATTTTAAATGGATGTTAAAAGCACCTTCTTGAATGGGTATCTCAATGAAGAAGTTTATGTAAATCACCCTCTAGCTTTGAGATACATGATAAGCCCAACCATATGTACAAACTAACAAAAACTTTGTATGGTCTGAAATAAGCTCCTAGAGCTTGGTATGAAAGGCTAAGCAAGTTTTTGCTAGAAAATGGGTTTACAAGAGGCAAAGTGGATAAGACTCCTTTCACAAGAAATTAGACTGAACATATCTTGATTGTCCAGATCTATATAGATGATATTATTTTTGGAGCAACCAAAGAAAGCTTATGCAAAGAGTTCTCAGAGTTGATGAAGAATGAATTCAAAATGAGCATGATAGGAGAACTAAATTTCTTTTTGGGGTTACAAATCAGACAATGTAAGGATGGCATCTTCCTAAATTAGTCTAAGTATTTGAAATAAATGCTGAAGAAATTCAAGCTATCTGAAGCTAAAATCAGCAGGACACCAATGAGTGCCACAATCAAATTAGATAAATATGAGAAAGGTAAACAAGTAGATAGCAAAATGTATAGAGGTATGGTCGGATCATTACTTTATCTTACTACTAGTCAACCCGATATCCATTTCAGTGTCCATTTATATGCGCATTTTCAAGCTAATCCTAAGGAATCTCACCTAATAGCTGTGAAAAGGATTTTTAGTTATCTAGTGGGGATTTAAGGCCTAGGTCTATGGTACCTTAAAGATACATCCTTTGATCTTATGATATATAGTAATGCTAATTTTATAAGAAGTAGAATGGATAGGAAAAGCACATCTGGAATTTTTCAGTTTCTTGGTAGTGGATTAGTTTCATGGTTTAGCAAGAAATAGACTTCGGTGGCCTTATTAACTGCTGAAGCTGAATATATTGCTGCTAGAAGCTGTGTTGCATAAATTCTTTGGATAAAGAAAGAACTAGAAGATTATGGAATGAGGTACTCTTAAATTTCTATCTATTATGATAATACAAGTGCAATCAATTTATCCAAGAATCCTGTCATGCATTCTAGGACAAAACATATTGAAATTAGGCATCATTTTATAAGGGATCATATGCTGAATGGTGACATCAAGCTGATTTGTGTGCCTACTAACATGCGACTTGCTGACATTTTCACAAAGTCTTTGAGTGAAGATCATTTTTGCAAAATTAGAACTGAGTTAGGAGTTATTGATCTGGATGCATAAATTCTTTTTTCTTAAGCTATTTTTGTTTGAAAATATTTTTCTCCTTCCTGAATTAATTATCTTCAATAAGATAGTTTATCAGTCTTCATTAATATCTTTGAATCAAATAGATAATGTACAGTTGTATCTTAAAAAATCATAATATAAATATTTTCTTATGACCGTGCCTGTTTAGAAAAGATACACCTGCTCATTTTAAAAACTGTGTCAGTTATTAGTCTTCAAATGATTGACACGTTAGCCTAAGAAGGAAACATTACTTACCTTAGAGATAAAATAGGATAGGCATGCACTTGAATAGGAAGTTAATTTCTTTTCATAAATTGGAAAGGTTACGTCTGCTAGTTTCTAGTATGAGATACCCTTTTATCCAGTTATTATTTTAATATATCCTCTCATTAAATACCCATTATCTCTTCCCATTCAAACCTACATTCAAAATTTTTCAAAACTCAAAACTCTTCTCTCCATTCTTATCTGTTCAGCCCCATAAGCAATCGAAGGAAAGCGATTTCTTTTCTCACCAAGATGAGTGACTCAAGCAAAAAAAGAAACAGACCTAGAAAAAGGTAAAGATTGAAAAAAGCCAAGAAGAAGGAAATAATGGAAAAAAAGTCAAAAGGGATTGAGTTGAAGATTTCCCATAACAAATAAATTCCTCCAAAGATAATTGATTAGGAGTTTTTCGAAAGATCTGACTTTCCTTTGAATGTATGGTTTTCAGCTCAATAATGGACCAGCCTGATGAACATCAATGAAGATGTATATAAAAATTTGATTCGTCAGTTTTATGGCTCGGTGAAAGAGATTGATTCAGAAGAGTTTGACATTACTCTAAAAGGAAATAAGTACACTATTTATTTGGAAACCATCTCTGAAGCCTTCGACGTTCCAAATCATGACACAAGACTAGCAAAGAAGGATGATTTGAAAAAAATCAAAAGTTTCGATGAGAAAGAGTTTAAGAAGAAGGTTTCTGGAAATTCTAAAATCAAAGCCACCAAGAATGTAAGTTAAACCTCTCTCTCTCTCTCTCTCTCAAGATTTGAGAATTGTGCACAAATTCATCACTTGCTTTTTAGTACCAAAACTGGGTAGTCTTGATTATGTGAATAGTGTTGAATTGTGCATGATGTGGTATTTGATTAGAAAAAAGAGCTTTAATCTATGTTATTTGATTATGGGATTCATGACGAGACTTACTAAATCTAAAGGGCTGCCATATGCCATGATCTTATCAAGCTCTTTAAGTTTCTAGAAGTAGACCTAAGTGATAAGACTTTTGAGAAGATTAAGAAGACTGAAGTGATCTCAAAGTCTTCTGTGCTGAAGATCAAGTCTAAGTCTAAAATCACAGAGGTTGAAGAAGTAGAAATGAAAAAGGAGAAAATTGAGAAAGCTGAAGCTGATCCTAAGAAAAAGCTAAAACCTATCAAGAAAGAGAAACCTGAGAAGAAGGAAAAAGAAAAGAAATTTTCTGCCCCTGTAAGTTCTACCACTGTCTCTGATGCAAAATTGAAACAAAAAGCAAAAGGAAAAGAAATTGTCGAAGAAGATACTGATTCTAATTCTGATTCTGAGACTATAGTGGATCCTGACAGGCTTTTTGATGAAATCAGAAGGAGAGCCCGTAAAAGATTCAAGATTAAACAAAGTCCAAGGAAGAAATAAAGCAAGGAAAAGAAGTCCAAAATTGAGATCAAAGCATCTGGTGGCACTGAGAAGCTAGAATTTGAAAAATTCAGCACTGAAAAAGAAGAAAAGATAAAGCAAAAGAAGAGCTCTGAAGCTAATTCTGAGGAAGAAGTAGATACTATGATTAAAGACGTTCTGAATGCTGTAAAGGAAAAGCCAACAGAAGAAGTAAAAGAATCTGAAAAGGAAGAGGTTGAGGAAGCCACTGAGAAATAGACCGAGGAACAGTTGGAGGCTGAAAAATCTAAAAAATAGGCTGACAGGCCGAAAGAAGATGCGCTAACAATGAAAGATTCTGCTAAGGAACCATTTGAACAGCCAAAGGGTGCGATGACAGAAGATGAAGTGAAGCATCAAATGGTAAGGCAGTTTATTTCTTCTGCAGCAACCAGATTCCAAGCTTTGATAGACAGCTGCTAAGTTAGTTTCGACAAGTTCATCAAAGAATCTAAAGCTGATTTGGTTGATCTTTATAGAGTACTTCTCAATCATCCTCTACCTTCTGCTTCAGTTCATTCATTAAGGGAAGAAGAGAAAGAGCAGCCTAAGAATACTGACAAGGGTTCTCAAATGAAACTCAAATCCAATTACAAACTCAAATACAAAGCCTAAAAGACACCAATCCCACCTACCCGTCGGGTAACCCGACAGAGACTAAAACCATCCGCAGACCCAGCAGCTTAAGTCTTTTCATATTTTTAGATAACGAAATTAGTCTCTTATTTAAGTATGTGCTTATTTTATCTTTGACTCTAAACTCTCAATGTTTCTTTGGTTAGACTACAGTTACTACTCTCCTTCATTATTTTCTTTTTAATTGATAATAAAAAAGGAGAGTAGAATTAGTGTTTTGTTATTATTTTATATCATTTTGCAGGACTATTTTTTTTAATCTTATTTTGCATGAACTGTAGGCTAATTTTTCTTTCTGTCTAGTACCATATATCTACATCTTTTTGTTCGATTCCTGTTTGGTGTGTGCTTTAATTTTTCTATTACTCTGATATATCTCTCAATTATGGTTTATCAATGTCTAGCTTACCTTATCATTTCTTTTAAAGAGATTAATGAAAAATTGATTGGCTATTAAAATTATCGACATAAATTCAGGGGGAGAAAAGATTTTTAGTGTTTCAGTTTTTTTTTTTAAAAAGTTAGTTTCAGAAAATTTTAAATTTTATATTGCATATTATCTTCTTCATACATCTCTTTGTGCATATTCATGTTTAATTCTTTAAGTATACTTATCTTCTAGAAATAAATTATTTTTATCAAGTTTTGTCATCATCAAAAAGGGGGAGATTGTTGCAAAGGCTATAACCTAAGCCTGATTTCTATGCCTGATTTTGATGAATAAAAAAAATGATAAAAATAATATTGTCGCTAATATGGTTAAATCAAGATATATGACAGCAAGCAAAATGGTGATAAAAGTGATAAATGTGTGTGTGAAAGTAAATTGTCAAGTGTAAAAGTAATTGACAAAGTGCAAAAGCCCATGAAGCCCAAATGCAAGATGTCGAAGGGTATTTCAGTAATTGAAGAAGTTAGTTTTATGTGAAAAGTACTTCAGAGCAAATCTATACCATTCATTTCACAAATCTAACGGTTTTCAAGCTCCGTACTTTATTTCTATTTTTGGCTAAAAAGACAAAGAAATATTTTCTGCAGACGAGCTAATTTTGTACATCAGCAAAGCAAATGGATTTGGTGACACCTGTCTCACTGTCTCTTGTCTTTTTTACAAACAAAACAGTACAACATATACTTCTATATTGTACTCACTCTTATACAAGCCATGTACAACGTTTTTGGCAGAAGAGCACAATTTGTCCTTTATTTATTTTATCAAAAGAATTTTGTGATTGGTTCAAATGGTATCTCTTTCCAGCTCAGCCCTTAGTATAAATAGCTCAATCTATTTTCATTAAAGGGCAGAGAGCATTTTTAAAAAATAAAGCATTTCACTTCATACATTGCTCATTTGCTCTCTCAAGTGCTTATAGGTTTTATTTGTATTTTATTGAGTGAAATCTGAGAGAAAAACATTGAAAATATTTTGTAATCAAGTGAGGAAGTCTTCAAGCACCTATTGATAAGTTTGTGGCATAAGTTTCCTGGTTAATCTACAAAACCAGTGGTGAATAGCAGTTTTCTGGTTCTGTTCGAAAAGCAAAGGGGTGCAATTTTTCTAGAGCTATTTGAAAACTAGATAGGGAGCAGTTTCTGAATCTGTTTGAAAATTAGTTTGTGGGGTAGTTCTAGCAACATGGTAGTTATGGATAGGACTGTACTCCAAGGCTTATCTTTTTCCCGTTAAAAGAGACTGAGATTGAGAGAAAATTTTGATGAGTGCCTCAAGGATTGGATGTAGGCAAGTAGCCAAACCACGATAAAATTATTATGTCTGTTTTCTCTTATATTTACTACTTATCTTTTCAATCCCTCTCAAGCTAATTTCAAAGAGATCTTAATAATCTTGTTTTAACAAATCTTTTATCTACGAGTAAGTCATGTTCAACTAATTTTTGTGTTTAAGAATAAGTTTTCCTGTTTGTAATCTTTAGTACAAATCTTCTTACTTTCTTATTCGAAAATCCAAAAAGATTAGTTTTACTCAGTTAGTTAATCTATTATGCTTTCCCAAGATTAGCTCTGATGTCTTACGATTTTACTTTTAATTTTTCACTCTGATCTGATAGTTTTGATAAATAGCTTTTCAAAACTTCTGTTGTGCTAGTTTTTGTCAAAATTAGTTTTTAAATTTTTTATATCATTTTTAAAAAAGAGCTCAATTCACCCCCCCTCTTGATCAGCCTATCTTACCCAACAAATACCATCAGAATCATCTATACTAAGCTCAACATTTAACTTCCTTAATTCCACCAACAAAGGCACTCGCATAGCATGAATATAGTGTAGATTTCTAGTTAATTTCTGACTAAGTGCATCTGCTACCACATTGACTTTACCAGGGTGATACTCAATGGTATAATTATAATCTTTTAATAACTCCACCCATCGCCTTTACCTCAAATTCAATTCCTTTTGACTGAGAATGTACTTAAGACTTTTATGATCTGTAAAGATTTGGCACGTTTCTCTGTAAAGATAGTGCCTCCATATCTTTAGTGCAAAAATCCCTGCTGCCAATTCCAAATCATATATGGGATAGTTTTGCTCGTGCAATCTCAGTTGTCGTGATGCATAGGTAATTACTTTACCATCTTGTATCATCACACAACCTAGACCTTGTCTTGAAGCATCACTATACACCACATATTTACCACTATCAATAGGCAATGATAGTACAGGTGCATAAGTTATCTCAAAACTTTATTGGCACTCAGAAGACCAAACAAATTTCACTCTTTCTCAATAATTTTGTCAATGGTGACGCAATAATTGAGAAATCTCGCATAAATCTCCTATAATAACCCGCCAACCCGAAGAAATTTTGAACTTTAGTCACATTTTTAGGTGGTTCCCAATTTACTATAATAATAATTTTATTAGGATCAATAAATATTCCTTCTATAGATATCACGTCCCTTAAAAATACTACCTTATCCAACCAAAACTCACATTTGTTAAACTTTGCATATAACTGCTTATCCCTCAAAATTTCTAACACTATTCTTAAATTTTCCTCATGTTCCTCCTTAGACTTAGAATATACTAGAATATCATCAATGAACATAATCACAAACCTATCCAAATAAGATTTGAAAACCTAGTTCATTAAATCCATAAATGTTGTTGGTGCATTCGTAAGCCCAAATGGCATCACCAAAAATTCATAATGCCCATGCCTTGTTCTAAAAGTAGTTTTAGAAACATCTGACTCCTCAATCCTTAATTGATGATAACTAGACCTCAAATCTATTTTCAAAAACACTATGATACAAACATACATGCCCGTGTCAATTTTTGAAGCATCATCTCGATAAGACACGGCTAGAGACACGCCCGTATACCCAGTTGTGTAGATTTTTAATTTCTAAAGCATCATCGAAACACGCCCCTGTATGAGACCATGTGCTAAACCGTGTTGGAGTCTGCCGAATTTGCTAAATTCTTCGTAGCTCGCACACGCACGTGTATTTCAGACACGGTCGTGTATCGATAAAATGTAGTTTTGTTTAATTAGGAACTTATTTATGTTTTCTTTTCTAATTAAGAGTTTTTATTTGTTTAGGAGTTAATTACATATTCCTATATGGAATTGGTTTCAGAACAAGTTTAGGTTTAGGTTTAGGTTTAGGATTACAAGTCTATAAATACTTGTATCAAATATTATTAAAAAATAGTTGATTGATTTTATTCAAATTCTTAATTGAATTTTCTTGAGTTCTTGCGAGAGCTAAAATCAGAATTTGTTTCGAGCGTGTTATAATTTCAACCCTGATAATTAGAGGGGCTAGTTATTCGATAGCTAGTATTGATAATTCCTATCAGTTTATACTAGATAGATCGTTGGGCAACGATCCTAAAAGATTATTACGGATCCTAGTTGTTAGATAACTAGTGGGACGTATCAGTTTGGTATTAGAGATTTGGCTCTAGTATAAGCTACGTTTCCCTAGCGTAGTATTTATTTATTGATTAAAAAAAGAGAATTATTCAAAGTTTATTCTTCATCAAAAATTGCATAAAGTGATTCGACCCCAACAAAATTGAAGGAAGCCATATTGATCATCATCCGTTGCATCAATAAAATTTGTGAGTAAGCAAATCACCCTTCGAAAACTCATCAATTTGCATATTTTCTACTTGTTTTTCTTTGTCACCTACCCTACATCATTCTACATTTTTAAACCCTTCTTTTACCCGTTAAATACCCAAAATTCGTGCATAAATAAACCCCAAATTTCAGATATACCTGAAATCACACAAAATAGCCCTACACTTACATCTTTTACCTTATCTTTCACTAGTAACTTTAGTTATCTAGTTTGATTTGTAATTCTCTTAGAAGTAGTAAGAGTTTAGCTCAATTAAGAACTCAAAAGAAAATTCTTTCTGTGTGTTCAATTATGAGTGCATTAGAGAGTTTCTAAGTAATTGAGAGAAACACGTAAGGGAGTGTTAGGATAGAAATTTTTTTTCTTTTAATTTCTGTTCCAGATTTACATCATGGATACAAAAGAGAAACTTACATTGGATGCAATACAAACTATATTGCAAACGATGTTGGCTTAACAAGAGGATATGAGGAGTGATAATCAAAAGGTCCATGAACGATTGGCAAGGTTAGAGATAGCAACCCCCATCCAACTAAGGAAGACCCAACACATTCTCTTTAACGAATTAGAAGAAGAAGCAGACGAAGAAGGATCGACACGTGCCAACAAGGGCAAGACCAAAGATGGAAACTTGGGATCAATCAAGATGAAGATTCCAGCATTCCAAGGGAAGAGTGATCCAGAGGCATATTTAGAGTGGGAAAAAAAGGTTGAAAGGGTGTTCAAGTGCCATAATTATACTGAAGAGAAAAAGGTAAAATTGACTACTATGGAGTTTACTAACTATGCTAGTTTGTGGTGGGATCAATTCACCTCCATTAGGCGTAGAAGTGGAGAAGGACCAATTACCTCATGGTTTGAGATGAAAACTATAATGAGAAAGAGATATGTACCATAACATCACTATAGGAATTTGTATAAATTTCATGGCATTGAGAGAGAAAGAGGAGGAAGAGATCAATTTTATAGAGATTATAATGGCAAAAATCATGGAGATGATAATGTTGATCAAAATTTGGGAAGACATCTTGCAAGAAAACACTCGAGGTATGACTCTAATTTCTATTCAATTTTAGAGAGTTGGAGTGATAAGGATGATAGACCCATTGTTGAGACTGAAATAGAAGAATTTAAAGATAAAAGTGAGACTACACCTAGTCAAATTAATGACATTGGGTGTCTTGAATGTCATGGATATGGGTATGTTAAATGTGAATGTCTTAAAAAAAAGGTGATAACCATTGAAAGTAGTACTAATGAAGTGGAGGAGAGCATTACTTATGAAAATAAGTGTGAAAGTGAATAAGTTATATATGAAGAGATTGTAGTAGAGTATGAATCGAAGAAATATAAACATATTAAAGTCATTGAATTGGTTGATAAATAGGTTAAAGAGAAAAAGTTAGAGATTCAGAGCATCATAAAGAATGAGGAGTTGATGATTTATTATGATTATACTAACAAATTAAACCATCCTTTTTCTAGTCCTTTAAAAGTTCTTTTGTAGAATTTTAAGCCATATAAATATCCACTTAAAGATGTGGTTATGAATGCCTTTGAAGATTTTCTTCCATATCAATTTGTAAAGACAAGGTCTACATTTCAAGTGCATAGTCAATTTCAAGTTGTTATAAAATTAATTGTGTGGGCCATTACTTCAAAGGAGACGTTTTCAACAAAAGAGTTTATGTTTGATCCTGGAGGATTCCTGGATTTATCAACTTTGGAAGATGGGCTAGATTTGAGGATGAATCTTTTTAAGGAAAGGGGGAATGATACGAACCATACATTCCCGTGTGTTGCTATACACGCCTGTGTCAATTTCTGAAGCATCATCTTGATAAGACACGGCTAGAGACACCCTTGTGTACCCAGTTGTGTAGATTTCTAATTTCTGAAGCATCATCAAAATATGTCCGTGTATGAAACCATGTGCCAAGCCGTGTTGGAGTCTGTCGAATTTGCTAAATTCTTCATAGCTCGCACACGCTCGTGTATTTCAGACACGGCCGTGTATCGATAAAATGTAGTTTTGTTTAATTAGGAACTTATTTATGTTTTCTTTTCTAATTAATAGTTTTTATTTGTTTAGGAGTTAATTATATATTCCTATATGGAATTGATTTTAAAATAAGTTTAGGTTTAGGATTACAAGTCTATAAATACTTGTATCAAATATTATTAAAAAATAGTTGATTGATTTTATTCAAATTCTTAATTGAATTTTCTTGAGTTCTTGTGAGAGCTAAAATTTGAATTTTCTTCGAGCGTGTTACAATTTCAACCCTGATAATTAGAGATGCTAGTTGTTCGATAGCTAGTGTTGCTAATTCCTATCAGTTTATAGAAGATAGATCCTTAGGCAATTATCTCAATAGATTGTTATAGATCCTAGTTAGATAACGAGTGGGATGCATCATACTGCTACTCCTTACAGTTGATCAAATAAATCTTTGATCCTTGGTAAAGGATATTTATTCCTAATAGTAACCTTATTCAATTGCCTATAATCGATGCATAATCGCAACGATCCATCTGTCTTCTTCATAAACAACACAGGTGCACCCCATAGAGAGAAACTTGGTTGAATGAATCCTTTATCCAACAACTCTTGTAGTTGTACCTTTAATTCCTTTAACTCTACTGGAGCCATCCTATACGGTGCTTGTGATATAGGTGTTGTACCCGGTAAAAGTTTAATCTTAAAATCAATTTCTCTCTTAGGTGGCAATGCTGGCAGTTCTTCTGGAAATACATCCTCAAATTCATTCACTATAGGCATACTTTCCAAACCTATTTCTTTCTTGTTCTTATCAATTACAAAAGCTAAATAAGCCTCATATCCTTTCCTAAGATATTTCGTAGCCATCATAGCCGAGATACTCTTAGTAGACACCTTCCTACTTTCTCCGACAATTTGAATTTTTCCACCATCTTCTTTCTCAAACACTACTCATTTTTCATAACAGTTTACATTTACTCGATAATGACGTAAACCATCCATGCTTAGTATAGCATTAAGTTCACTAAGGGGTAAAGGCATAAAATCCCACTTCATTTTATCTTCTCCTATCTTCACTAGGACATCCTTAATAATAATTTCACAAATCACACTCAACCTCATAGGCATACTAACCACTACAGATTCATTCCTACTAGTCAGTTTGAGTTTATTATGCATAGTAAATGCGGATGATATAAATGAGAATGTAGCACCATGATTAATCAGTATACAAGCTAACTTATCACAAATATAAGTCGTACCCTTAATCATATCTGGTGTATTCTCAGTATCACGCTCCGTTACTGCATAAATTCTTGCTTGTTGTATATTCTCTGTTATATTTATCTGTCCAATAGGCCTTTCTTGGGCTTGTGGGGCTCTACTAGCTTCACTATGTACTCTAGTCGATCTAGCTACATTAGGAGGCCTACCAGCTCTACCAGTTCTAGGCGCACTAGATCCTTAGTACACTCACGAGTATAATGCCCCAACTCATTACATTTAAAACACTGAATTCCACTTCTTCCACAACTGCCCACGTGTTTTTTCCTACAAATGTTACACCAAGGCATAATATCTCCTCCTTTTGGAACATTCCCAAAAGTAACAGGTCTAGGTGAAGTTATGGGTTGTCTCACAAATATTTGGCTACTCTGTGGCCTATTATCCCTCATGTTCTCATATTACTCTGGGAATAAGGGGTAAATCTTAATGTTTTACTACTACTACCCTTCCAGGGTTGCCTCGGTGATCCATTTTGATAATGGGGTTTTGCTCGATTCGCCATTTTTAACTCTTTATCCAATTTCTCCTGCTCCATTGCCTTTTCAACCCAACCTCTAAAGGTTATACCCGTATATAAATTTAATTTTCCCCTTAGGGATACATACAGTCCATCCCTAAATTTCTTACTCTTCACCTCCTCTATGGGATATATATCTTTCGCATATTGGTACAAATATTCAAATTTGTCAATATACTCCCTGACCATTATTGAACCTTGTACCAAATTTACAAAAGAAGCTTTCCTCTACTTCTGGAAAGTTTCAGTTAAATATTCTCTACTAAAATCTTCTTTGAACACTTGCTAAGAAAAATCTTCCCCATAGAGATTTCAGACTCGGGTCAACCAACCATCAGCTTTATCAAACATAAGGCCATATACGTTGTTCATTTTTTCTTCATCATTTAACTATAATGTAGTAAATGCCTTCTCCACGGTCTTGACCCACTTATCTGCATGACCAAGTTCTAAAGTATTATGGAAGTCATATGCTCCATACTTATTGGCATGTTCAATAATGTCCCCAGGCTTCTTATATCTTTCTCTCTCTGACATTACCGTTGCCATGGTACATGCTAAATCAGTAGCATCTATATGTACCACTGGTAGTGCTAACAAATTCGGCACATTCATTTGTATCATCAGCTACGGTGGTTGATAGTTATTCTACACTCTTATAGGAACATTCTAAAAAATCGAGATAGAAAAATCCAACACGAAACTATTTTACAAGCTTCCTGTTCGAGCATTAGGCAATTCATTTCTCTTGTAGCCAACCGATGCTGACGACGGAGATGATTCTCGTGGAAATGCTTGACTCTTAGTTGAGATATTAGCTAACTCAACTAACTCAGCTCTATCATCTTGGACACGACATCTTCTACCTCTACCTCAACCTTTACCACGTCCACGACCTTAACCTTAACCTTCTATCAGACCACCTCTAGTTCTTAATATCTTTTTAAAATTCATAACTCATTTTTTCAATAATTCTTGCCATTAAATCTCATATCATTACTAATATCTTCCAAATTCAATATTTCTTAGTGTCTATAGAATCTAATAACCTAGAGCTATAATACTAATTAAATGTAATACCCATACCTATCATTATTTTCACTAGTATACTTAACTAATGGAATAACTATACGAGAAATATTACCTCAACTAACAGAAAGAATCTCTTAACAATAGATATTCAAATATTTGCATTCCTATTATGATACCACCACATATCAATACAATGAAACCAATATCGATAATCCTCAAACTTTATAGAATAATCATTAGATGGAAATAAGATATATGCAGCCATAAATATGTCTATATATATATATATATATAAGTACTCAATCATACACATCCATCAAAATATCATACTAAATATATATACAACGATCAAATATATATAATAAGAGTACCAGATGCTATAAAAATAACTTAAAAATACATCAGTATCTATGCTCCAACATCTCTATCTCAGAGGTCAAGTCCTGAGCTGACCGGGATATGGTGGATGTGGAGGAACTCCAGTCACAGGCCAAAACCACCATAGATCACCCATCCATGCAATCCAAAAAGTATCACAATATAAGCTCTAAGGGTGTAGGATAGCCTAGAAGCAAAAAAACTAAAAAGGATGTATACTCTCTATCTCTACATCACACCCAAATCAGGGTGACCTGGACATCTGTGGTGGTCTCGTAGAATACTCAGAAGGTGGTGCAAATACTGTTAAGGTGCTCCTCATGGATGGTGGACATACGGACTGATGCCCCTATGGGCTCAACTATGACTCGAAAGGTTAGGTCAGCATCAGTGTCATGACACACAGTATACTTCACTAAACTCTCAGCCTTTGTGACTTCATAAGTTATGGTGGTCCACTGGACGACCATACCTCTAGTATATAGCTATGCAAATACTACTCCTAAGCTGAAAAATAATTTAAAATAAAGTGGTGAGTAATTTCATAAGGAAATTACCCAGTGAGTGGCTAGATATATCAATAATAAAAATTTTAAAAAACAACAATCCAACACTCAATACTATATATTCATAAACAAATGAAATTAAACTTAAAGGTAATTTAATAAATGAAGTAGTCAATATTTCAAAGATAATTTTGCTATCATCTCGTTTCTTTATATTTTAAATTCAATGATATTTTTTTATTAAATAATTAAAATCTCTTATACCACTGTTTATTATAGGAAATGGATTTAAATTCCCAAATTATTGTTCATAAATATTTCGTTCATCATATTCTTTGAATTGTATATTATACTTTCGAGAGCTTGCTAGCTCATTCCACGTTCATGTTTTTAAATATGTTTATTCATTGTATAATATACAATCTCACCATAATACTATATCCTTCAAATATACATTTACATTTCAAATCTCATAACACTCAGTATCTCAGCTCAAAACTCTCATACAGTCCACACTGACTATATGTCATATCATTATTTCTCAATAATTTCATATGTATACTTATCAACTATATGGATTCACCCTAAAGGCACCTCTAAACCATACATTGTCCCAAAGACAGTTATTATTTGGTTGGCCAACTCACTCTCAACAATATTAATACATAGACATATGTATATCTCTCTCTTTATTCATATATATATATTTACGTTTTTACTTTCATTTTATAATTTCCATTATAGCTTTGAATTTTCAATTATCATTTAAGATTCACCGATCACTTTGATTTCTTTCGTACTTTACATTTCATATGTCTCAGTTCAACACATATTAAATTATAAATTTAGTCTTTATGTCTGAGACTTGATGATTTATACACTTTATTCGATATATCAAAAAATCATTTCACTTCAAATCAATAACTATGTTTCATTTTACTTAATTTATTTAAATCACATTATTTCTGATGTTCACGTATGTTCTTTAATGTTTCGGTTTGAGTTTATATTCCAAAGTTTATGTTTTAGTTCGTTTATAGTGCAGAAATGAGATACAGAGGTGCCTCCTCAGTATAGAGGCGTCCCCCCAATACCATTGAGGCACCGCCTGAGTACTGAGGTACCGCCTGAGTACTAAAGCGTCACTTTAGTACTGAGGCGTTGCAATAATGCTACTCAAGTGTCACTTGTTCATTCAAGCACAGCCTGAGTACATCTCAGGTGCGTTCTGCATCAAAATTTTAACAGAAACCCAACCTAAAAATCCATATTTTTATACCAATTATACCATAAATGACTACAATACAAGTTCCTTTCTTTTAAGCATATTAAAACATGCATTTAGAGATATATATACATTATTTTCTACAATTAAAAATAATAATTCCAGCATCATAACTCAAAACTTTCAAGTTGAAATCCTAAAGAAAAATAATAAAAGTTAACCACTCACAAGATTAGAAGCTCAAAATCAACAAATTCTGAATTTCTTGGAACCCTAGCTACAGTGCCCTTTTAATTTTCTTCTTCTTCTTTTCTTTCTCTCCTTTGTTTCTGTCTTTCTTCTCCTTTCTTGCTTCTGCATTCTTAACGCAGAAGCTTTATTTTATTTTATTTTTCCAATCCTCAATTATTCTACTCATTCCTTCATAAATCCCCACTTAATCTTTTCCTTTTAATTTAGTTCTTGATTTGTTTCAAATTCATCCAAATTTCCTATATTCAATTTTATTCTAATTATTTCTTTTAAACTCAATTCTCTCATAAATAAAACTCAAACATATTTAACTAAATCGTATTAATCCAATCTTGAGAATACGGATGTTACAATCATATTTTCACACCAAATTAAAATATTAAAAAAGAAAAATGCTTTCCACCCAACTTAAATTTAATTACCCCCTCTCTACTATAATATATACCCTATTTATTCACAGAATAAGAGGCAAGAAATTTTATTAAAAGCTCTTTATATGGTGGGTCTCTAATGGGTAGCTTATTATCTCATTTTTCTCTATAAAATTTTCTCTCTATGTTTCCCAAAATTCCTAGTGGTTATAAATCATTTTGACTTATAAACCTATTGAGTTCTATAGGTAAGACTTGAAGAATTCTCACCTTTGGAATTAAGGCAACATCTAGAAATTAAAGAAAATGATGAAAATTAGGTACCCTTGAAGAGCCCATTTAAGGAGGAGGAGTATTTCTTAGCACTTATAAAGGAGGAGGAGGAATATTGTGCCTTATTTTTATCTTAATTTGCTTTTTTTGGATGTATTATTATATATATTTAATTATTAGATTACAAAAGAGGATGAAATTTGGGTGTAATTTGTGAAAGAACTAAGAAAAATCTAATATGAGGCGTTTTAAGTCGAGAAAGAAGAAGAAAAAAAGAAAATAAAACCATAAACCCCTAAAATAAATATATAATCAACGTGATACATTGGCATGTAGAAGGAGACATGATCATATACTGGATTTATTTAAAATATTGTAGGCTACACAATTAGAAGTACGGGCGTGTAGAGACCCGTGTTCTTCTTAGAAAAATTTCCATATGGTGGACATAGAATGCTACATGGGCATGTACTAATTAGTGTTGACCTATAGTTTAATCATTACATGCTTCAAAACATGAGTATGTAGGTGTCCCTATTCGTCTCATCTTAAAATTAGATGCTTCAACATGGCTAGCGACATAGGCATGTCTCCGACTGTGTAGCTCTCAGTAAAAAGTCATATAAGAAAACACATTTCAATGCATAGGCATGTATAACTTAAGAAATAGAACACGATTTAATACACGAGCATGTTGTAAATCATGTACATCATACAATTTTTAAAAATCTAAAGTTTTACCTTGACATGGTCTTAGACACATGTATGTCTCAGGTTGTCTCCTATCTTATAGCCTTTATTTCTTTACATTTTCCATTATTTTTGGCTCCTCAACTCCTCATACCTATGCTAAATATAAAAATCATTAAAAAGTAAAAATAAAAAATTAAAGAAAATCAACAAAAAATAAAACTAAGTTAGTTTGCCTTTTAATAAGCGCTTGTTTATAGTCATTGGCTCGACTCGGTCACATTTATAAGGGTTGTTAAAATGAAAAAGTGCCATTAAATTGTCCACTTGCCCACCATGATATAGCTTCAACCTTTAGCCATTGACCTTTACCTTTTCTCCCTTTGAATTTTAAAAAGTAACGGCACTATATGGAGAGACTTCAACAACCACAAATATACCCGACCACCTTATTTTTAACTTGCTTGTGAAGAGCCTAAGGCTTGAATGGTAAAAAACACTGAATCCCCCTCTTTAAACCCCTATTTTAAGATGTATCAGTCATACTATTGTTTCATCTTTTCCTTATACAATCTTGCACTTTCATATGTTGAATGACGAAACTCATTAGCTCGTTGGGTTGCAAAAGTCTTTTTTTCCCTGCTTTTTTAAAATCAAAATTCAAGAATTTAGTAGCCTAATATATCTTGTACTCAAGTTCAACTAGTAGGTGACATACTTTTCCAAAAACTAATATATAAGGTGATATACCTATAGGTGTTATAAATGTGGTCATATGCGCCTATAGAGCATTAGAGCATCATCTAACTTTAAAGACCAATCTTTCTAAAAATGCTTTATAATCTTTTCTAAAATTCTCTTTAGTTCCCTATCAAAAATTTCCACTTGGACATTTATTTGTGGATGATAGGGGTAACTAATTTACGCATGATATTGTATTTGTTTAATAAATATTTAAATTATGCATTGCAAAAGTGTCTAGCCCTATCACTAATAATAGCTCTAGGTATGCCAAATCTTATGAAAATTCTTTTAAGGAATTTAACTATAACTCTAGCATCATTAGTAGGTAAAACTAAAACTTTCATCCATTTAGACGTATAATCTACTACTACTAGGATGTTTTAGATCATCTAAATCATGTTAGGCCTAATTTTAAAGTTGTTGACCTCTACCTCAGGTTGCACAATGCTGAAAGTGGTACTTTCTAGAGAAGGTTTCAAAAACTCCATAAGTTTTCTTTGATTGTTTCAAGTTATATTTTTAGTCTTAACCTCTTCACTACTTTTTTAATTCTAATAAGTGAAGTTTCAATTGTGGCTTCCAACTTCTTATGAATTTCATCATTTATTTCTCTCAATACTCAAAGACGATTACGTTCTACCTCTATATTAGCATTTGCTAATTTAAAATTGGAGCTTTGGGTCATAAACAAACAAGAAGTTACCTGAAATTGGCAAAACCAAACTATAAAATTCAAGAAAAGGAAAATTAAAATTCAAACAAAAGAAACTAACTATAATTAAAGCAATGATAATAACATTTTTATTAATGTTATTGGAAGTAAATCTCCTACAACAATGCCAAAAACTTATTGTGAAAATTTTGCAAGTGCATAGGTCAAAACAAGTAATATAGTGGTGGAAGTACGAGTATCGTTCTCATAGGGCTTTCCTAAAATTACTAAAATTAATTATTTTATTATTTCCTAATCTAACTAGAATTTTAATTAACTGAAAACCTAATGTAAAGCTAAGTATGAAAATTAATTCTAAAAAAAGAATTAGAATCGATGAATAATTAATTATACTTATATCAATTTATCCTTAACTTTCTCTATACTAAACACATAGTTTTCACCTATAATAAAATTTAGGGATAAGTACAAAAGAATACCTTGTGGTTAGAAGCTTTTTCACTTAAAGGACTGTGGTATTTTTTGTAACATTTAAGGGTATGTGGTTTGATTTTACTTACATTTTAGTACCCTACTTAGTAATATTATTAAAAATATATCATGTAATGATAAAATAATATGAATATTTAATAGTAAAATTATTTACTAAATAGTATATCATTCAACTAACTAAAATAAATTTACAAAAAATAAAAATAAGATGCATTTTTTATTTTATTAGGAATAAAAATAAATAATTTTTAAAATACATTTATGATATTTCTAAAAGTATCTAAATAGTCATATTAATGGTAAATCACATGTAAAACATTTTTATTAGTGAAAGATAGTGCTATATTAATATTTTATTATAAAATATGACAATATTAATTGAGATGATATTAAAGTGTTAGAAAATGAAACCACATACCTCTAAATGTTATGAAAAAAACCACAAGCCTATAAGTGAAAATGTGTCTAACCACAGGGTATTTTTTTGTATTTATCCCTAAAATTTATTCATGGATCAGTGAAATTTTTATCTTAATGAAATACACTCTCTCGAGTTGCAATCATATGTAATGGATATCTCTATCTTCATTAATTCAAGTTTAGTAATGCATTAATATCTATGAAATTTACTAATAGATTATTAGCCTATTAACGAAAGAATAATGCAAAGATATCTCTATCTCTTCAATCAATTTTCAATATTAATTATTTTTTCATTAACATGCAAACTTTCTCAAGAAATGCATATTAATTATCATTATAGATAAGTTGATAAAAAAAATCTCTGAGCATTAAGCACACAATCAATATTTTCATGAAATAAAATCTTTCATAGAATGAATAAAACTAAAATTTAATTACATGTGTTGGAGAATATAAATATATCTCATATCGAAAAAATATAAAGAGTTAAAGTGGTTTATAAGTGGTAGAGATTAAATTTTAACACAAGTCAATTATTTTTATGTTACATGAGTTCAACCTCATTTATAAGTCTATATGTGTGTGTGTGCGTTAACACTTTTTAGGCCCATGAACTTTCTCAATATGGTATCAGAGCAATGATCTTAAGCTTGTGGAAGTTTGGCTCAGCCCGTTGGGTGCGGCCTGTTTGTGATCTTAGGTGGGCTCATGAAAGTTTAGCTCAACCCGTTGGGTGCAACCTATTTATGATTTGAGTGTGGCCACATTATTTGCTAAGTGACAACTGGGCCAGGCCTAATTACACTTGAGGGGGAGTGTTAGAGAATATAAATATATCCCACATTGAAAAACCACAAAGAGTTAAAGTGGTTTATGAGTGATAGAGATTAGGCCTTAACATAAGCCAATTAGTTTTATATTACATAGGTCAACCCTATTTATAAGTCCACATGTGTGCGTAGGCCAACACTCTCGAGGCCCTTGGATTTTTAATATGGTATCAGAGTAATGATCATAGGCTTATAGAAGTTTGGCTCAGCCCGTTAGGTGCAGCCCATATGTGATCTTAGGTGGGCTTATAGAAGTTTAGGTCAGCTCATTAAATGCAACCCATTTGTGTCTAGGAATAGCTAGATTGTTTGCCAAGTGACAATTGGGTTAGGTTTAGTTGCACTTTAATGGGAGTGTTGGAAAATATAAATATATCCCAAATTGGAAAAATATAAAGAATTAAAGTGGTTTATAAGTGGTGGAGATTAGAGTTTAATACAAGCCAATTGATTTTATATTACATGAGCTCAACTCCATTTATAAGTCTACATATAAATGTGGGCCAACACTCTCGAGACTCGTGGACTTTCTTAATAATAGGTATTCATTAAGGTTCCATCTATCTAAGTATAAAATAGTTTTAGTTCATTAGAAACATGATAAAGATAAGAAAATAATTAAGAACAAAATCACTAATCATGGAAACAAGATTTAAACATGAAGAAAACTAGTAGCTAAATTGTACTAGGATGTTGAGAGCTTGAATTCCTCTTCTCACTTGATTTATTCATTTCTAGGATTTTCTATTATCAATTTGCCATCCCAAATTCTCTTTAGGTCTCTGGACATCTCCCTTAGGTTGCCCTTTAATAGCTTTTTATAATCGCCTTTAAGTAAGGCTTTAAAATTCTTCCAAATTTGAATAACAAAATCAACCTTAAAACATGATTTGTATGATACATGGGTATGTTCCATTTAAAATTCCTCAAAACAACTGTGTTTCTTCTTAAAAATCAATTTTTGGATTCGTACACGGGCATGTCTTATCCTGTGTATAAACTATGGCGCTTTACATGGCTTCAAATATGGCCATGTCTACAAGCTTTAATTTCCCTTGAGAGCCATATGGTCACCAACACTAGTATGTTTTAACTCATGTTGGACCCTTCTTTTTCTTTCCGAAAGTTACACGGCCACTAACATGGCTATGCACTTGCCTGTATCCTAATTTCTAGTTTCAATGAGAATTTTCAAGCTCTAACTAAGCTCCTTTGCTCCATACTGCTTCATTCTTCGTAAAAAAAATACTTAATTTTCTTCAAATTATCAAAATTACACCTACACTTCAAAGAATATACTAATTAGAGGCTTATTATTATATAAATTCTTGAAAATTAGCACAAATACGTAAGAAATTTGGGGTAAAATATACATCAATTAAATAGCTCTTATTATTAAGGGAATAATGAAAATGAGAAGGTTTCTATTTTTCAAAAAAAAATCTTGAATATTTGATATCAGTTTGGATATCAAAATTAAAAGAAATAGTGGGTTATATATTGAAAAAGTTTTCAATAAATTTAATCACTTATATAAATAAATAAGAGAAGTGAGTATCCTATTTACTTCAAGCATTTAGTTGATCAAGAATGATGGACGTCATTTAAGTCCAAAAATATAAGGGATAAGTACAAAAAAGTACCATGTGGTTAGATACTTTTTCACTTAAAGGACCGTGGTATTTTTTGTAATATTTAGGGATTTGTGGTTTCATTTTCTAACATTTTAATACCCTTTCAACTAACATTGTCATTATTTTATATCAAAATGTTAATATAATACTACATTTTACTAATAAAAATGTTTTAAATGTGATTTACCATCAATGTAACTATTTAGATACTTTTAAAAATATTATTTATTTATTTTAAAAATTATATCTTTTTATTCCTAATAAAATTAAAAATACATCTTATTTTTATTTTTTTGTAAATTTATTTTAGTTTGTTGAATGATATACTACTTAATAAATAATTTTATAATTAAATATTCATATTATTTTAATATTACATCATATATTTTTAATAATATTACTAATTAGGATAATAAAATGCAAGTAAAATTAAACCACAGACCCTTAAATGTTACGAAAAATACCACAGTCCTTTAAGTGAAAAAACATCTAATCATATGGTACTTTTTTGTACTTATCCCAAAATATAATATTATATATGTATATTTTATTATATAAGAAGTCTAAATACTTTTCAATTTTAGAAATTATAATGTGAGAAAATCAATTAAAATTGAGTTAATTTCTCTCACATTAGTGAAATCGAGTATAAATTTGATCAATCATTTTACGTCTCTATCAAGGGATTCAATAATATTGATATAATTTATACTCCTAAATTAGATCCATCAATAATGAAAACCCTACCTAATACTACATAATGTATAGTCTTTAGGTTTAAAGGGTAAGAACAAGTCATTAATAAGTGGATGCTTTAAGTACTTTAAAATTTGGCCAAACGTGAGGTAAGTACTTGTTGTCATATATTTGAGAGTTAAGTTTAATATCTTAATGAAGTTCAATTTTTTAGAAAAAGTGTTTCTAATCTAACAAAAGACTGGAAGAATTTCACCTATATAAGCTTCAAAGTGGTGCCGTTTCAATTGAGAGTTTAGGAGTTACTCTCATAAAAGCATACAAATTTGAATAGCACATGGCCATACAAGTGTTAAACAAATATATGAGTGGAATAAAGAATATAATGTTTATGTATATACTAAAGTATAATGTTTATGTGTATACTAACGCTGATAATTTCATAAGAAATAGCATGTTCAAAGCTAAAATGCTACATGAAATTTTGATTTCGTCTTGTCTTACTATACTAAGTTAAAATTCAAATCAAAAGATATATTATTTTATGCATAAACATGTTAAGTTAATATTCAAATTAAAAGATATATTATTTTATGCATAAACATGTTTGATCTTTCTTTTGTTGGTAATTTTAATTTATTTAAACAATTTGGAAGTTTTTTTTATTTTTTTAAAATAAATTAATAATTTTTAATTAATATTTGTGTTGTTTTGAGAGCTTGTGTCTTTTCATATTATAACCAACTTTGTTTATATATATGCATTTTTGGTTTTGGTAAAATAGTGATATATACATAGAAAAATACATGTAGAAAACTAGAAAAATAAAAACAATTTTTTCAAGAGCAACAAACGAAAGATCAAATCAAGAAATTTTTTATTTCTAATAAGAATTTCTTTACTATTTACTCAGTGCAGAAATTTAAAAGGTTTGTCATATCAACTAAAGCAATTTACAAAAAAATCTTTGTAGCAAAACTCGAGAATGAGTGGGCAAAAATTTTACTTTTAAGAAAGTGATTCTCAATCATATTTCAAACCTTAATTATAGAAAAGTTTTCTTATCTATTTGTTTTCTTTATCTAATTTATTGTTATTAATACTTGTATTAATTTGTTGTTGTTCTAATTTTCATCATCAAATATTTTTCTAAGACAATCGTCTATTTATATTTTAAAAACTAAATTTATTTGAAAATAAATTTTATATTTAAAATTTAATTTGCACATCAAATATATAATAGGCCTATTATTATGAAAAATTCAAACATTTGCTGCTTTTTACAATTTTCTTCCAATTTTTTAGTTTTAGCAAAAATATCCCAATTTGATCAATTATTAGCAATTTAGCAATTTAGCACAAATAGACATTTAGTCAAAATCAAACAAAAGATGTTAATGTGTCATCCATAGAATGTTAAATTTACTCTTTATATTGTAAACTCCATAAAGATTTATTGGAGTAAAAAATTTAAATGTTCGCAATATATTTGGCACTTTTTTTCCATTTTTAATTTTGAAAAATATATTTTAGTTTAAAACCATTTGATCAATATTAAATAAAAATTATTGATGTGATAACTAAAAAAGTTAAATTTACATGTGATAAATTTTTAAATTATAATTGACTATTGTTTTAATGAGTTTTTAAAAATTATATATTTGTATTGTCGGGTCCGTGTCCGAATATTTAATAATATATATTAGTAGGACTAAATTGTATAATAAATAAGTTTTGCGGCAGTGGTGTTTGCATTGAAAATGTGGAGACATTACCTGTACGGAGTCACTTGTCAGATATTCACAGATCACAAGAGTTTGAAGTATGTTCTAACGCAAAAGGAGTTGAATTTGAGACAATGACGATGGGTGGAGCTATTAAAAGATTATGATTGTACGATCGAGTATCACCTAGGAAAAGCAAACGTGGTAGCTGACGCGCTAAGTCGAAAATCGAGTGGAAATTTATATTATATCCGTACATAAACGATGCCGTTGTTGATAGAATTGCGAAAGTTAAACGTTGAACTTGTGATGGATGCTTCTAGTGGGATTTTGGCCACTTTAAAGGTAAAGCCAATACTCTTGGAAAAGATAGCAGTAGCTCAACAAGTGGATGAGGAAGCAGAGAAACTACGTGAAGGTGCAAAAAGTGGAAAAATGAAGGAATTAAGGTGTACTGAGGATGGAATTTTGAAATTTGGAAACAGATTGTACGTGCCGAATATAAGCAAACTGCGGCAAGAAACTATGGAAGAAGCACATTATTCGGCATACACTATGCATCCAGGAAGCACGAAGATGTATAGAATGCTGAAAGAAAATTACTGGTGGAAAGGAATGAAGGGTGATGTAGAGGAGTTTGTATCTAAATGTTTAACGTGTCAGCAAGTGAAAGCTGAACACAAACATCCCGCAGGATTATTACAATCCTTGCCGATTCCTGAGTGGAAGTGGGAACACATCACTATGGATTTCGTAGTGGGACTACCGAAGACCCAACTAGGACGTGATG
>CATIWO010110844.1:0-15359 GCA_949673435.1 Macaranga tanarius | reverse complement strand
TTATTTGTTAATTTAATTAGATTATTGGATATTGTGAAATATTTTTAATTAATTTTTAGATTTAATTTTATTGTAATTAATTAAAGTAGAGTTTGATTATTGATTATTTTTATTTTTGTACTAACTATTTTAATATATTTTTGTAGGTTATTTATTATTTTTGGGGAGATTTAATTTACGATTTGTTTTGCAGGCCTGAATATTAGATAACCAACATACTATTTTTATTTATTTAAGTTGTGGTTTATTTTTATTTATATTGTGTGATAATCGGGTTGTAATTCATTTCTCCTCCCTCCATTTCTTTATATGTATTTTTAATTTCTGCAATTGTTATTATTATTGTATTTTGTGTTTATGGTGTGTGAATGTATGCACTAAGGACCAAATTGCATGAAAATGGACTTAATAAATAAACTCGGACTAAATTGTAAAATTTGAAATTGTTTGGATTAAATAACCATTTGCATGTAATTAAAGGAATAATTAAATAATTAAAATTAATAAAATATAAAACACAAACAGAGGCCGGTCGCAAGATCGGGTGGGTCATTCAAAAGCCTATACCCAGTTTCTGAACCCAATCTATGAGGACGGCTGCTGGGCTTCCTCTGTGGAATCCAGTTGCTGTAAAAATGTCCCAGATTTTACTCGGGTGGCGACTCCATTCTCCAACCAAAGCCTGTCAAAAAGCCCAAGTTGTACTCCTAGCGGGCCGTGAGCCCGCACAGTACCATGGTCGCTGGACACTTGGGCGCGCGCTGAATTCCGCCGCCTACACTGGTATATTTGGATCTTCCCCTGTGGCAGTCTCATTATGAATCAGGCCTGTAACACAACTGCTCCGCTCCTGAAGACGTAGACACATTGCCGAACCTTATTAAAATCCTATGTTCTTTATTTTCTTGTTTGATCGTTTATTCTTGTGATTATATAACATTATTTCTCAACATATACTTTGGGTAATAGAAGGAGATACAACTCTATAAATCCATGAGCTTACCATGGCATTGCATCTTTCCCATGCTGAAAAGATTCAATCATCTCTTGCAGGCACTGAAATTGATCATCTACAAATTTTAACTTGTTTTGTGATAGAAGTGCCATCTTCATTGCTCGACTCCAAGCATGATAATTTGAACCAGTAAGCACAGTAGTTATCAGATTTAGTACAGGACTTTCACTTGGATGCAAATAGTATGGACTCAAAAGGTCATCTTCCTCTCGAGACATGGCAGAATAAAAAAATGTTTAGCTAGCAAAAAAATTTCTGTTTTCTTAAAGAGAAAAGAAAAAAATAAGAAGAAGGAAACTTGTAGAGAGAGAAATATCTATGCTTTGATACCATAATAGAAAACTTGAAACAGTTTCTTATTAATTATATCAAATTACAAGTGCACGAGCTATTTATGTTAGCTAAATGCTGAGCTGGCAAAGGAAAAATAACAAACTTTGTAACTAATTAACTAAAGAATTAACAAATTCTAGAACTAATTAGCTATCACAATAGGCTCGTGATCTCCACCAAAATAGGAAGAATAGCAGCTGATATTTGTACACCTGTCATCACATGTATTATCATGACACGTTAGCAAAATGAGCTTAAGCATACAAGCGACCTCAAGTATATTTGCAACACAGGAGCACTTAAAAGAATAACAGTAGCAAGGACACCAACAGATTACATTACCATCAGGCACCAAAATAAGCTCTAATAAACCACTAAACCCCCACAGAAACATGTACTATTTTAGATTCAAGCATTAATCAGAACAGTCAATTGTCAAAAATTTAACAAAATCACATTCATAAGAAATAAGTTGCACAATGTTTAAGAACACAAAATTGTCTATAGAAACTATCAATAAAACACGAAAAGCAAAAGGCATAAATTACCTCTAATGAAAAAATGAAACAAGCAAAGTGAAATCTGAGGTTTGGAGCTATGAGGATGGACAAATGAGAGAGAGAGTGCAGCACCATAAAATAAAACTAATAATTTCCTTACTTAGTTTGGATTATATAAAATCTCAAATAAAACTAAAAATATAATATCTCTTTATATAATCCAAAGTAAATAAAATAATTATTTCGGTTAATTCAGTTTGTTTCTCCAATTGAAATTTTGAAAGGACGAAACAACAGCTACAGTCAGGTCTCGCCCATTGATATCATGACATTCTCAAAGGCTGCTTTGGTTCAATCAAGTCACGTTAACTACCTTATATCGTTAACAGAACAGAATCCAAACGACATTATATATTAGTTTGTTGATGCCAAAAATCATAATATTTTTAACATGTTGCAGATGTATACTAAACTTTAAAAATTGTCAAAGTAGCACAATTTGGCATTTTGTTTACAATTATAGCACAATGTCAATTTGGTCAAAATTAAATGAATATTTGGAAGTTAAGCTGGACTAACAAAGACATGTATGATTTTAGATTCAAGCATCTTTAGAACAGTCAATTGTCAAAATTTAACAAAATAACATTCATAAGAAACATGCTGCAGAATATCTAAGAACATAAGATTGTCTACATAAACTATGAATGAAATATGAAAAGAAAAACGCATAAAGCATACCTCTAATGACAAAGTGAAACGAGTAAAGTGAAACCTGAGGTTTTGAACTATAAGGATGGACAAAAGAGAGAGAGAGAGAAAGAGTGCAGCAACATAAAATAAAAATGAAAATTTTATTATTTAGTTTGCATTATATACAATGTCAAATAAAATTAAAATATAAAATCTCTTTATATAATCCAAAAGTAAATGAAATAACTATTTCGGTAAATGCAGTTTCTTTCTCTTATTGAAATCTCGATAAGTTAGAAGCCAGGTCTTGCCCAGTTATATCACGACATTCTCATAGGCTCTCTTGGTTCAATCAAATCTCTTCAACTTTTCCTAAAAGTAAAGACAGCTGTTAAAATTTTGGACCAGTATGAGCACCATCTGAATTCTAAAGTTTGACTAGTCTCAAACAAGCATAACAAATAAAAGTCAAATTTGTTAGCTGACCAAGAGAAAAGGTTTTACTTTGGTCCATGGAAATTAATACCATATGGTTGCATTTCTGCTTAAATATTTAAACCATTAATTTCTAATGTAACAAAAATATTGAAACCGTCAGATATTTGATACTCAACTCAACTAAGACTTAGTCCCAACTGCAAATTAGAAAAAATGAAATATTTGCATATTCAATATTTTCATATTATCATAAGATGGCTAAATGAAAGAGAAGAAAGTACCTAGAATATGTTGGATTTGCTACAGAGCTCCCAAACCGGATTTCAAAGTCGTACATTTCTAGTCTAAATCAATAGCAAATGATTAAAACATTAGAGCACTGTTAAAGTACCAAATTAAATGACACAACAATTGATGTAAGCAATATTGAAGATTACCGGCATAATTTAACAGGCAGTATTTGACCAATTTGGATTAGGCAATAGATTAATACCACTGGGCCCAGTCTGTATAATGCTAGAGTTATTGTCACAGATACTCGAGCATGCACCTGAAATTTGATAATGGGAAAACAAGAAATAAAGAAAAATAAATAAAACCAATGATGAACCTTTCAGTATGAGTATTTGCCTACTTTCTGCTTTTGTTGTGGTGTTATTGGCCATACCGATAAGTTCTGTGCAAAATATTTTGAAAACCCTTGCCCTAAAGAAGAATTACAATATGGGGTATGGATGCGAGCTGCTTCACGTAAACAACAATTTAACTTGGGTGAGAAATGGCTCCGATCAGATGCTCCGACAAGGTCTGATGTTGAAACTGAGTTGTGAGGAAAGGCGACAAGTGTGGATGGCGGTAACGGTAAATAATCAGTTATGGAAGGGGGTGGGAAGTTCAGTGAGATTTTTAGGTATAATGGCATGAATACAGGGAGAGATGGGGGTAATGACTACGTGAATGATATGGTAACAGAAGATATGGAAATTACTACTGTTAAAGATCATACCCTGGAAGGTGTCACTATAGTGGACTTAAAAAGACGTCGCATAGTTATAGGTGAAGATGTTAATGGGCTGGTTAAGAAGAGCAATCTTGGACTCTCTGAAACCTCTACTTCTGATCCAAGAACTAATAGAAAGGTGGGCTCTGGTCTCCAGGCCCATCAAGCCCAATGATGACCATTAGCTGGAACTGTCGTAGGTTGGGCTCCCCACGCACAGTTCGGGTCTTGAAGGAGCTTGTGCAGCTCCATAAGCCCAAGTTTATGTTTCTAATTGAGACTATGATTCCAAGGTCTAAGGTAGATAGGGTTAGAAGTCTGTTAGGTTTTGAGGGGTTGTTTACGGTGGATCCTATTAGGCATGCATGTGGATTAGCATTATTCTGGAGGGATAAGAATTCTGTTAAGTTGTTAAGTTTCTCTAGTAGTCATATTGATGTCTCTGTTGATCTCTCGAGTATGGTGGAATGGAGGCTGACTGGTTTCTATGGAGCCCTGGATAGATGAAATTATTCTCGCTCATGGCATCTTCTCTGTCAGCTTAGTCAAGGTTCTTCTCTTCCCTGGTGTTGTATTAGGGATTTTAATGACATTGCTTGTGCAAAGGAGAAACAAGGTGGCAATATTCAACCTTCATGGCTTATGATGGGTTTTCGGCAAGCAATAGAGGATAACAATCTTATTGATATGGGGATGGAGGGCTATCCCTTTATGTGGGAGAGAAGTTTTGGTTCTGGTGTTAGGATTGAAGAACGTTTGAATCGTGCACTGGCATCAGTGACTTGGCTAAATCATTTTAATCATGTTAAGTTACGAAACCTGGAAGCTCCTACTTCTGACCATTCTCCTATCCTATTACATTTTATTGAGGGTTAGAGACTTTCACGTAAGAGCCGTTTTAGATTTGAAAATGCTTGGCTTCAAGAGAAGGAGTGTTCTGATGTGGTTTCTAATAGTTGGGCTGGTAGTGTAGGGTTGGATTTATATGATCAGTTTGAGAGTTGTGGGCGTGATCTTTTGGACTGGGGTGGTAAATTGCGGTATAGGTTCAAGGCTGAGTTAGAAGACTGCAGGGTTCATATGAAAACGTTACGATGCTTAAATGATGTGAATTCTAGACGGGACTTGAATCAAGTTAGAACACGTTATAATGCCATTCTGGCTCAATAAGAAATTTTCTGGCGGAAACGGGCAAAGCAGTTTTGGCTAAAGGCTGGAGATAATAATTCTCGCTATTTCCATCTTTTAGCTTCCCATTGGAAAAAGCAGAATTTGGTTACTCAGCTTAAGGATGATGCGGGTGTTTGGCGGACGAAGGATTCGGGTTTGTCATATTTATTAATTTCTTATTTTGAGGATCTTTTTATTTCACATGGGTGTGATGATGCTGTCATTCTGGATTGTGTGGAGTCTCGGCTGAATGATGAGTGCAGGAATTTCTTGTGTATAGATTTCTCTAGTGAGGATGTCAAGGCAGCTATTTTCTTAATGCATCTAGAAAAGTCACCAGGGTTGGATGGTTTGAACCCGACATTTTTTCAGAGATTTTAGGGCGTAGTAGGAGAGGATGTGACCACTGCTTATTTGGAAATATTGAGATCGTGTTCGCTGCCAGCTATGTTTAATAGAACATCCATTGTGCTTATTCTAAAAAAGAAGTCTCCTATGTAGGTCTCGGATCTTAGACCCATATCTTTGTGTAACATTATTTATAAGATTATTACAAAAATGTTGGCCAACTATTTGAAAGGTGTTCTGCCGAGGCTTATCTCTGAGACTCAAAGTGCCTTTGTGCCTGGTAGGTTGATGACTGACAATATATTGATTACCTCTGAAATTTTTCACTTTTTAAACCGAAAGAGACAAGGTAAGGTTGGGGTTGCTGCTTTAAAGGTTGATATGGCGAAGGCATATGATCATTTGAGTGGAGTTTTATGGATCATATTATGATAAGGATGGGGTTTCTATGACGTGCATTACCTCGGTGCAATATTCTATTCTACATGATGGCAGTGAGCTAGACCCTATTATTCCACAGAGGGGACTTCAGTAAGGCTGCCCATTATCACCTTATATTTTCATATTATGTGCTGAGGGGTTATCGTCTTTATTGAGAAAGTATGAAAAGGGAGGTTTGATTCATGGTTGTAAGATAGCTCGAGGGGCTCCCTCAATTTCTCACCTCTTTTTTTGCTGACGACAACCTCATATTTTTCAATGCAACTATCTGGACAGAACCTTGGTGACCCGATGAGAACAATCCGTATATTACTTCTAATTGTGTCCTAGGTAATGAAAAGGCATATGTTAATAGCCTGATGCTTCTGGGGGAATTAAGGTGGGATGTAGATGCAGTCCATGACATTTTTAATACTCGTGATAGGGAGTTGATACTTCGAATCCCTTTAAGTCTTCGAGTAGTTGATGATGTGTGCTTCTGGAATCTCGATAAAAGTGGAGGCTATGTCGTTAAAAGTGCTTACAGGCATCTAAGGAAGAGTGTGGGTGCTATCGAGCCATACTCTTCCTCCATAGTTTGGCAGTTGAAAATCCCTGCAAAAGTGATGAACCTGGTATGGCGAGTTTGTTCAGGTTATGTTCCTACTAAGCTGGCTTTTACGTTGCCCTGTTTGTTCGATGGATATTGAATCTGATTGTCATATTTTTATATTATGTTCGGTGGCTCTTAGTTGCTAGCGTATGATGTCAGTTTTGGTCTTGGCTGATTCTAGAGCAATAGTGCTTCATTGGTTATCTTCTATCATGCATGGCACTGATTTGGGTAAGATTCAGATGGTGTGCAAGGTCATTTGGGGGTTGTGGCGCAATAGAAATGAAGTTCTGTGGAATGACCATAGGCAGTCAGCAGTGTGCGCTTAATCATTATGGCTAGCTCTTTCTTATATCAATGGAAGTCAGCTCAGGTGCTCCCTCATGTGGGGGGTTTTCCAGGTAATGACGAGGGTGTGTTCCACTAGTCGCCGCCGCATCCAGGTTGGTACAAGTGCAATATTGATGGAGCTGTGTTTGAGGTTGAGGGGAAGGTGGGTTTCGGCAAAGTTTTATGAAATGATAAGGGGGAGTTTTGTGCTGTAGGGAATGGGAGTAGTTTTGATTCAGCTGATGCTATATTGGCTAAAGCTTAGGCATGCGTGAGGTTCTTAGTTGGTTAAAGCGAAGATGCCTAAGCCGGGTGGTTGTGGAATCGGATGCTCTGGAGTTAATCCGTGCCTTAAATTCGACTTTGCAGAATAGTTCAGTAGTAGGGTTAATATTAGATGATTGTAAGTCCCTCTTGCATGAGATTAATGAGTGTGCTGTGCACTTTATCCGTAGATCAGTGAATTCAGCGGCTCATATGCTAGCTCGAGCCACGGGTTCTAGGTCTAGTTTCAATGAGTGGGAGCTTGTTCCCCCTTCTTTCATTTGTAATGCTTTGTCTTTAGATTCTTATCAGTAATTTAAGTTCTTATGTTTCCTTAAAAAAAAAGTATATATTTGTTATTTTATATAATATCATCAGCTTAAAAAATTATTTAGTTACGTGCGAAGCACTTTTCATAATTATCTACTAATATAATGTAAAAAAGAAAGTATTAAAATAATTTTTTATTTAAAATCAACTTTGTAAATACTGAATCTGATAGAAATTTAGAAATTCAAATTTTTTGCAAATTCAAATAATAGAGGCTGATTTTTTTTCTATTATAGAAATTTTACCCCTATTTTTTATGGGAAAACAATTTATGGTTGGCAAAAAGTGAAGAATGACAGAAATAAATCTGAATACATATCGAATCGATGGACTCATAAAAATGAAGCAGCAACCAAATATGAGAAAAACTGAAACTGCCAATGCAAGATATTTTTTTTCCGTTTCATTTGTAATGATTGGTACAGAAAGGCCAACATAATCATTTGTAGAGAAGGAAACTCAATGCTCTGAGAACTTGCCTTGTGATTGTGATAACTGACCTAGTGAAACTGTAGCAACTGTTGCAGATTGAGGTTCACTCAATCCTGAATTTGTGGAACAATTAGCAGGTGTCATCAGCCTCTAAGAGTAATAGCTGCAACCAATTAGTGGAAATAGTATGAATAAGGTGAATATGGTTAGCCAGGGCCTAACTATTCACTTAAGTGATTTTAGGCACATGTTCACTAAAATGCATGCAGACTTATATGCTACAACTTCATCTAAGTCAGGCACAAAATTTTATGGTAAATAGGACTACCACTAAGAATGATAGCTGAACATAAACACAAAAGGCAACTAGATATTGACACCAAAATCATAATATCCAATTTGTTCCCAGAAATAAACACACAAGATAAACACACAAACACTTAAATTCTATTTTCCATTTGTTCCTTTCTTGATGTTGGAGAATATATCCCACATTGAAAAAGTTAGGGGTGTTAATTCAGTCGGTTCGGTCAATTTTTTGATCAAACTGAATTAACCGAACCAAAACCGAACCAAAACTAAATTTCGGTTCAGTTCTAATAATTCAAAAATTATAGGTGAAAAACTGAACCGACCGAACTAAACCAAAAATTTTAAAAATATGAATTATTTTTGTATTTTTATATTAAATTAGTATATATTTTTTAAAAAATATTTAGAAATATAAAAATAAAAAATAAAAATTCGGTTAGTTCGGTTAACTGAAATTTTTGTATACAAAACCGAACCGAACAGTTCAGTTCAGTTCTAAAAATTTGAAAATTCTAAAAAAGCAAACCGAACCGAATAAGGTCGGTTAGGTTTGCAGTTCGGTCAGTTCGGAACCCATGAACACCCCTAGAAAAAGTATAAAAGAATAGAGTGGCTTATAAGTGGTGTAAATTGGGTCTTAACATAAGCCAATTAGTTTTGTGTTACATGGGCTCAACCCTATTTATAAGTTCACCTGTGTGTGGGCGCCAATACTCTCCGAGCCCGTAAACTTGGTCTTAACACAAGGCTCAACACAGACAGTACAAAAACCTCCCATAGTTATTGCACACTGAATAGAGGAGGACGCACATCAGCAGGTCCAATTTGATTGAACTTTTGTTAAAACAGAAAAATCTGGAAGTTCTTCTCATTTATAGTCTAACCACTCAAAATACAGAGATAACGAGAGCTAAATAAAACTAATTCCTTTTGTATAACTCAGCTAATTTAGTTTCACGGACATAAACTAGATTAGCCTCAAATAAATCAATCTTCTTAAATAAGGAATTAATCTTCTTGAACAAGTAAAGTGCAGACAAATGAAAATTGGCCAAAAGCAAAATCTTATGCATAGGCGCATAAGTTTCCACTAAAAAACCAGCAAGAAACCACTAAGCCCCAACGGAAACATGTGGGATTTTAGATTCAAGCTTCAATTGGGATAGTCAAATGTTAAAATTTAATAAAATCACATTCATAAGAAACATGCTGCACAATGTTTAAGAACACAAAAATTGTCTATAGAAACTATGAATGAAATATGAAAAGAAAAGCGTATAAAGTACCTCTAATGAAAAAATGAACAGAGTAAAGGTGAAATCTGAGGTTTCGAGCTATGAGGATGGACAAGTGAGAGAGATAGAGAGATTACAACAACATAAAATAAAAATTTAAATTTCCTTATTTAGTTTGGATTATATACAATGTCAAATAAAACTAAAATACAAAATCTCTTTATATAATCCAAAAGTAAATAAAATAATTATATCGGTAAATGCAGTTTTTTTTCTCTTATTGAAATCTCAAAAGGACTAAACAACAGTTAAAACTCAGGTCTTGCCCAATCATATCACGATATTCTCAGAGGCTGTCCTGGTTCAATCAAGTCTCTTTAACTGCCTTATATGGCTAATGGAACATAATCCAAACGAAATTTTATGTTTAAAACTTGGGGCTCAAAATAATATTGAAAAACAGAAATAATTTTTAAAGAGTAAAATGCTTCAATCTTTGAAGTTCTCCAGCATGACAGCTTACAAGGTTGGATTATTAGTTATCTAATTCTTCACAAGATCTAGGCAAAGGTAAATTTCAAAATAAAAAAGGACGGGCAATTTTTCTTCCTCATATTCAGCAAAAATAATTTTTGCAGGTTTTAAACAAAATGAAAAACCCAACCATCTCATCAATAAACTAACAAACATGTAAGCACAGGGAAGAAAGAAAATGTAGCAAAAAGGAAGAAGAAGAAACATTTGCTTCTTCAGCTAGTCGAAGACCCCGAACCTGAAAGCAGGTCAGTGCCACCAGATGAAAAATGCTCATTGAACTTTTGCTAAAAGTAAAGACAGCTGTTAAAAATTTTGGACCAGTATAAACACCATCTGAATTCTGAAGTTTGACTAGTCTCAAACAAGCATAACAAACAAAAGTCAAATTTGTTAGCTGACCAAGAGAAAATGTTTTACCATATGGTTGCATTTCTGCTTAAATATTGAAACCATCAGATATTTGATACTCAAATCAATTAAGTCTTAGTGCCAACTGCAAATTAGAAAAAATGAAATATTTGCATATTCAATAATTTTATATTATCGTAGGATGGCTAAATAAAAGAGAAGAAGGTACCTAGAATATGTTGGATTTGGTACAGAGCTTCGAACCGAATTTCGGAGTCCCACGTTACCAGTCTTAACCGATGGCGCATGATTAAAAAATTAAAGCATTGTTAGAGCACCAAATTAAATGAAACAATAATTGATGTAAGCAATGTTGAAGATTATCGGCATAATTTGACAGTCCCTATTTGACGAATTTGGACCAGGGACCTAAATATGCTGCAACCAATCAGTGGAAATAGTATGAATAAGGTGCATATGGTTTGCCAGGGACCTAAATATGCTGATTTTAGGCACATATTCACTAAAATGCATGCAGACTTGTATGCTATTACTTAATCTAAGTCACGCACAAAACTTTATGGTAAATAACGACTACCACTAAGAACAATAGCTGAACACAGACATAGAAGGCAACTAGATATTGACACAAAAATCATAATATCCAATTTGTTCCCAGAAATAAACACAAAAGATAAACGCATGAACCCTTAAATTCTATTTTCCATTTCTTCCTCGCCAGACTAGAAATCCCCATCATTTTTGCAAAATCATTTTCTTATTTTATGTGATGATATAAATAACCTTAAATACAACTCCATGCAACTACATTATAGCGCAAGCCTGCATGCACCTTAAGGATGGAGTCTAGCTGAGAGTTTGCACAAACTAATTAGCCTTCATTCTAGCTTTTTACATTACATTACCAGAAACACAAAAATAGTAGGAGAGATAGAGGCGGGAGAAACATTTGTAGGTAGAAATCAATTTAAAAAAGAGTACTTGCCAAAAATCTCACAAGGTGGTATTTTATCAAAATACTTGACTAAGAGCATTACACAGACAGTATACAAACCTCCCATAGTTGTTGCACACTAAATAGAGGAGGAAGCATATCAGTAGGCCCAGTTTGATTGAACTTCTATTAAAACAGAAAAATCTAGAATTTCTTCTCATTTATAGTCTAACCACCCAAAATTCAGAGATATACCAGAGCTAAATAAAACCAATTGCTTCCGTATAACTCAGCTAATTTGGGTTCATGGATGCAAAGACATAAAATAGATTAACGTCAAATAAAGACATAAAATAGATTAGCCTCAAATAAATCAATCTTCTTGAACAATGAATTAATCTTCTAAAGAGTAAAATGCAGACAAATGAAAATTGGCCAGAAAAGAAAAAACTTATGTATGGAAACTATGAAATTTAACAAAATCACATACATAAGAAACATGCTACTCAATTTTTAAGGACACAAAAATGTCTATAGAAACTATAAAATGAAATATGAAAAGAAAAGCGCATAAAGTACCTCTAATGAAAAAATAAAACAGAGTAAAGTGAAATTTGAGGTTTGGAGCTATGAGGATGGACAAGTGAGAGAGAGAGACAGTGCAGCAGCATAAAATAAAGGGAAAATGTGCAAATAAGCCCCTGATGTTTGTCCCTTAGTATAAGTTGGCCCTCGAAAGTTTTTTTGGACTAAAAACACACTTAATGTCATAAAAGTTAATCAAAGCAGCCCCCTTAACATTCCAGCCTCAATGGTAGTTAAGTTATGTACTAATGTGGCAAAGTTGCCATTTATAGGACTAGTAATGTTAAAACAAATCAAAAATAAGAAACATAAGAGTTGTGGAAGAAGAATTTTTAGTGGAGGAGAAGAATGAAGGTTTTGGTTTGAAGGCTGCTTCTTTATCGTAACCTACAGTATCGAAGACATGGCATCTTACTTTTCATCATTTACAAGATCGAGCAGTTCAAACTTACGATGAAGTGATATAGAGCTCGACTATCCTGGGCCAGTGAGGTATTGTCGATGAACCATTAGAGGCTATAGAGTGAAGGCACCAAGATGGACATCTTGGACAAATGAAAATCCAAGTTGAAGATTTTATGGGTGGCAAAAATACAAGGTAAGAAATGAGTTTTGAATTTGGCAGTTAAATTTTGAGGTTGGATAATTATTTAGGGTTTTGTAAAATTATTTTATGGGTTTGTGAAATAGCAATAGGGTTTGCATAAAATTAATATGAAATGAAGGCTACTAATTTTTCTAATTAAATTATAGGTCTCTTATTATGGTTATTTTGAGTGGCATGATGATGAAGTCAATGGTAGAGCTAAAATTGTGACTAACGAATTGAAAATGGAGAATATGTTACTAGTTGTAAATAATAAGCAGTTAAAAGAGATGGTAAGGGAAAATAGGGGTTTTGCAGATGATGGCATTCAGTTAGAAATTGGCAATCTATGGGAGGAGTTGAGGAAATTGAAGACTGCAAAAGGGGAAGAAATGATAGAGAAGCATAATGCAATAAGGAATAACAAAGTTGCTTATTTTGTTGTTGTAATGTCATGGTTGTTATTATTTTTTATGCTAATATATGTATAGTTTAGTAGCAGAATGAAATGCTAATACAATTGCAATGGCTTGTGCATATATGTAAACTATTTTATTGAATAAGTAATGAAATGGCAAATTGGTACTATTTGAATGGTTCATGTGTGTGCAAATTTATTGTTTCCTGAATACAGCTAATTTGGCATGGAAAGCAAACTTGTAATCAAAAGCAATCTGTTAATGAAAAATCTTAATTCAGTCAAGAATTATGTAAGGTAAAATCGACAGTTTGATATTCATCTTGAATCAAAACAACACAAACTAGGAAGTTAAGCTATACCAAAAAGCTATCAAGCTACACTAAAAAGCAGTAGCATATTGTATTTCCAAAACACAACTAAAAATCTACTGAAGCTATGCAAGTTCATATGGAACTTGATTCACAACCCATGAGTCCTAGTTCCTATAAGAACTTCCACTATTTTGCCGATAGCCATACATTTACAAAAAGTAATAACAAAATGTTGTGATATCCACATTTGCATGTTCAAAGGTCTGCTGTGTCTCTAGAAGTTGCATCTTATCTCTGCTTCCCTTTCCTTTGCTCTTTCTCTTGAATCAGTTGGCTTGATGTGATAGCTGCCTCTCCATTCCACTGCAGTACAGGGGGGTCTAAATGGCAAATCTATTGTAAATGTGACAGCTGAGCCAACCCCTTTGAAAGAAATCTTTCTCAGATTTCTAGCAGATGCTTTCTGTCCTAACCTCTCCTTTCTAATATCACTTTCACATGGAATTTGAAACCTATTTTAAGGACTTGCATCATCATGCATAAATTCATCACCACTATCAATAACCCTTTCACTATTCTATCCAGGCTACCAATAACACACACAATAAATTAACAAATTTTTATTATAGCAAATCAACAAGTTGTTTAGTAAATGAACATAATGTTTGAGCTACTCACATTGTATATTGACCTGCTAGTGTTAATGTCCATATGTAATCCATGGCCACAAGTACCTCGTGCACCAGATTGCCCATGTCCAGCATATGATCTTCTTGGTGGGTAAGTTGCAGGTGCAGGTGTAGTGTTAGCTTGCAATGTTGGGGCTGGACTTAAAGTGCTTCTGGTAGGTACTGTTGAAGCTGGCTCCACTATTGAAGACTGAAAAATGAACAATCTTTTGGTTAATAAAAAAATATGAATAGAAAAATATGTTGCCATTTCCTCAGAGCAGTTGCAAAAATCATACCTGATTTCCTTTGTTAGGGCAGCTCACTCTGTTGTGCACTTCTCCTTTACAAAAACCACAAAGCTGCTTGACTCTCCTCTTAGACAGCTTACCAAACTTACTTGGAGGATTACCTTCATTGCTTGATCTAATCCTTTTTGTTCTCGGCCTTCCTACCAACTTCACTAATGGAGGAGGTTCAATTTGCTGAAACTCAGAATAATTAATGAACCTTTTTCTAGGTACAGGAATTAAAAGGTATTGATAGCTTGCAAGGATTGTTTTATTATGGTACCAGGGACTTATCATAGTAAAAGGATCAATCTTTTGGTGTTGGAAGGCTCAAATTGCATGAGGGCAGGGGATGCCTATCAGCTCCCATGCCCTACATGTGCATAACTGCTTGTCAGTGAAGACTGTAAGCCTTTCTTCAGCTTCTCCTATCTCAAAGCCATCATCACCATTGAAGACAATCCGACACCCTAATGAAGCCTCCATATTATCTTGAAAGTAGCTCAGACATAAAGGGCTCCAGTCATTGCTCCATTTCTCTGCAAGCAGCTTGTTATCTCTAATTCTCACCATGACTTTAACCCTTATATCATCAATCATGCCAATGATTGAATTGTGCCTTGCTTCAATTATATAGGAGTTGAAGCCTCCATATAAAATCCTCCTAATTGAATCATCATCATGCACCAAGTACAACCCATCATCTAAGTCTTTACCCGGTTCAAGCACAAAGATGTTCTTGATAGTCCTAAAACCTAATTCATGCATATATCTATATTTAATATCTTCATAACACATATAGTCAGGGTCAAAATCATATAATACATCAACATCACCACCAACATATTGAAGTTTGGGATTCATAACCCACTGACCCCCATAGTTAAAATTTATATTTATTGTTCTATCCATCCTGCAACAACAATAAAATATACATAACAATTGCTTTAATTACATGTACCAAAAAAGTAAATTTCTCCACATCTAAATATAAAGCCAATCGATGCCATGCATGCAATGGTATTGCTTCTGTTATGTAAGTAAACCCTAGATCTGTCAATTTTATATTCATTTTTAATACTAATTATTTATTCAGTCAATATAAATTCACAATGCATGTCTTCTTGTGTCACAAATAAACAAATACACCTATAAAAAATTTACCCAACTAGACCCACATATACTAACCTTTTGAAACAAAGTTGATGTTTTAATGTTGCAGCCA
>CATIWO010110832.1:0-47301 GCA_949673435.1 Macaranga tanarius | reverse complement strand
CTTAAGAAAATATAGATTATTAAAATATTTTTTCTATATTCAAATTATAGGACCTAACGAAAAAAAAAAGAGTTTTAATAAATCATTAAAATATTTTTTCTATATTTAAATTATACTTTATTTTTCATAGCAATTTATTCTTTCATAAATTTTAATAATAAATATGTAAATAATATATTTTTTTTCTATTGAAGTGTATTAAGTCCAGAATTAAAAGAAATAAAAATTAAAAACACATTAAATTGAAAAATTGAAAAATTTGGAAAATTTGGAAAATGAATTTTTGCAAAAAAAAAAAAAAGATTGTGATTTATTACAAAAAATCAAAACATCTTCTATTAGAAAAAATCAAACAATTTTATTTGTTTTTAAAAAAGAACAATTTTATTTATTTGTTTGTGCATAAAAGTTATTTAATTATTTTATTTGATTGTTAGTATATGAAGATATGTTGCCTTTTTTTTTTTTTTTGTAATTTTTAACACTTAAAATGAATTTTAAAAAGTTAAAACTCTTTTTTTTAGTTATTGAAAGTTTAAAAAACTGACATTTCATCATGAAAGATGAATTTCTTGAAGAAAAAAATTGTCCAAAAAAAAAAAGGTATAAAAAGTACCTCATGTTTAGGTGGTTGTAATTAATTTGGAATTTGTGATTTTTATGACATTACATTTTAGAATTTTATTAATAAATACTATTAGTTTTTAATGATGAAATATTAATATAGTATAAAAATTTAAATTATTTAATAATAAAAATATTTCTTAAATAATTGATGGTGCTTTCTACAATTATTTTATTTTTTATAAAGTAAATTCTACTTCATTAGTAATCACTATTGGATGGTGTGATACATTTTCATCAAACGGTAATACATACAAAGTAAAAAGAAAGTATATATATAAAACAAAGTTATGATAAAAAAAAATTTATAATTTATTACCAAATTAACTTCTAAAAAAAAATTTTAATGAAAATCCTCATGCATCACAATTTAGACGTAGAATTATTTGGAAAATAATTTTATTATTAGAAATTTATACTATATTAATATTATACTACAAAAGTTAATAAAATATTAATAACGACAATTAATAAAACACTAATGGCAATATATAAATTACAAATTTTAGAATAATACAAAAAAATAAAAATTAGAAAGTTCTTATATAAAAATATTAGAAATGATCAAAATCAAAATAATTTGATTCATTTCACAAAAGCAAATCAATTATATATGTGTTGGCGGGGGGTTCAGCGTGAGTGGGGTTGTAAATGAGCCGAGCTGAGCTCATTAGGCCGCTAAGTGTTCGCGAGCTGTTCACGAGCTTAAACGAGCCTAAACAAGCTAAAAACATTTTTAAAAATATAATGTATAAATTTAAATTATTTATTAAAATAATTTAAAATAAATTATTTACTAAATAATTTATTATAAAATTATAATTTTCTGTAATAATATATTTTTAAAATATTTAAATGAATAAAAATTTATATATTATATATCTCAAATTAAATTATTAATATATTAAAATTGCGAGCCGGTTCGCGAGCCCTTATTCAAGCTTGTTCACGAGTTTTCACGAGCCGAGCTTTGCATAGTTTGAGCTCAGCTCGTTTATTAAATAAGCTTCAATATACGAGCGCAGAGCCGCTCGCGAGCGGCTCTGTTCGTTTACACCCCTAATATAAACCAATGGGTCTATTGCGTCCATTGTCTCTAACTTTTAAGCTTAGTCACAATAAAGTCCTTATAAAAATTTTTAGTCCTCTATAATTTTAATTAATCTTTTTTACTCCCTAAACTTTATTTTCTCTTCTAATTAAGTCTAAAAATTCAACAAACTCAAAAATCTTTTTATTTTCTCTTTTCCAATAGCTCTGATACCATTCAGGTGAGCCTATTCTTACTAAGGAGAAAAAAAAAGAGCTACTCAAGGATCTTTATTTATTGATTATTGCTAAGAATAAAATCTATATACCTAATAATTAAATTAATAACATGAAATTTTCTAGTATATTCAACACAATCACAATATTGGTTATGATATTCAAAATGAGTATTAAATTCTTCATGACCAACTTCAAATAATTCTCGTCTAAGACTTCTCAAACTGTTATTGTTAGACCAATCTAATAAACAAAGATTAAGAACAATAATTTTTATAACAGAAGGCATAAGAATTTATCAAAAATACAAACAAAATAAAAATAAAAATTAAATAAATACAAAATTAATTAGTCAAGTGGAATGGGATCTAGAGTTTCTGGATTCCTTCATCTTCTCATACTCATTAAAGTACCGAGAGCTAGCAACAAGGCCCAAAGGTTCCTTGTTCTTGAGAAAATAATTCTCAAATTCACTTTGTCTTGGAGTCATTTCTCTTAATTGCTTAGAATAATTCTCTATAGTTTTGTTCAACAATTCTAAGCAAGCATTCAGAGAATTAAGTCGATCCACAATAGAATTTAATAATTCTATAATCGGATCCTTGCCTACCCTGTGATCTAGGTGAAAGCAATTAAAATGTGGGTAATTATTTGTCATACATGCAAATGCATTAAGTCTATATAGATTGACAAACTTAACTTTTCCTGTTAAATGCTAAAATAATATAGCAAGTATTCTAGAAGAAATATACACCTTCAATGAATAGGGTCCACTAAACTTTCGCAACAGCTTCAGCCTCTCTTTACAATAATTTTAACAGTGATCTTATTGGTTGAAGATTCTTCTATACTATGGCTGCCTTCTCTCTATTTATAATTTGAGCCTTACAAAAAGCACTCCTTCCTAATACTAATGTGAAAAACACAAGGTATATAGTAGTAAAAATATTTAGAAGTATAGAGAACTCTCGAATTTTATTTCTACTCCCCTTCTTTAGAAATTGAAGAGGTATATATAGAAAATACAACTTAGCTGTTACCTCTAGTGTTATTTACCATCTCAAAAAATAAAATAATCAAAATACACAATAATGGACAGCTGGTGTCTCTAGTTTTATTTTCCAGTTGTCTTTTGATATAATAATTTACAGACATCTTTTCTCTTCTTATCACTATTGAATATAAATAGATAAGCCTTTTGCTCCTAGCCTCTAAAAATAAGACACATCATATGCCTTTTATCTTTTTAGTCTCTAGGTATAGACTACTTCTTAATTGTTTATGTTGAGGTTGACATCATAGATGAAGTTTTTAGTCACTCCATCTGTAAATTATAAACAGCCAGGTCCCAATTTAAGTCATCTCCATCGTCTTTTTCCTAGATTCCCTTATCTTTATAGACCCCAAAGTGGTGCTCCTTGTAATCAGTTGCTTTTTTCTAAATCTCAAATGTCTCGGATTTGAAATTCAAACTAGGATCCTTATCTCTTAGTCTCATAAGCAATTTTTTTGCTTTTTCTCGTCCAAAGATAAACTTATCACTTTTGGCAATAAGAAGATCTTTGAGCCAGATGGTAATAAACATCCTACCATCTTTGAGGATACAATATTCTTTATAGGATATATACTATATGCTCTAGAATAGCTTTGAAAAACTCAAGGTGAAGAGATTTACTAGCCAATTTTGCTTCTTTATACATTCTCCATCTTAATTTTATATTATGACTATTAACTCTTTGAGGCTCTACAAACTGTCTATTGGTAATAAGATGAAGATCCTAAATTTAATAAGGATATTTAAGCTCTCCATCCACTTCACATTCCATGATTATACTAATAATTTAAAATGTAATAAATCTAGAAGACTTTTTAATCATATTAAGAGCCATTTACACAGTTCCTGAAAAATCTAAACATTAACTGTCTAAGTCTATTTCCAGAATTGAAGTTAATCCACCTTTTATAAACTTTAGATTTTTCACTACCATGTCTATCTCCACTTGCAAAGTAGGCCATCCATATGCTTGCCAATAGATATAAGGGTGTAACATAGAAAACTCTTGGAAAGAGTGATATATCGAGTCAATAATCTTCCTCTTTATGGTATATCTTACATCTGGAAGGAGCAATTGAGTTATATTCTTAAGAAGTTTTTTCTTATCAGAGACTCCTTCAAGGAATTCCTCTTTATCTACTGAGCAAATTCCAAGTCATTTTGCCAGTGATTGAATGTATTTAGCAGCTTCATCTATAAAATGTGCTATTTGTAAATAATTATTCTTTTGAAATCATCCCTTTAACCCTGCACAAATCAAAGAGTCATCTTTTAAAAGAACAAGACTATTAAAGTCTTTACGGTAATACCAAGATTTTTCATCTTTGGGATTTTCTAGTATTTTTAAAAATCCTCTGAGATTGATATCTCCATATTCTTCCATAGAATCTTTTGGTTCAATAATATCTTGAATTTGATAGTTTTCCTAGGTTGAGTCTTGCTTCATGACAAATTCTTCCAGTTTATCCCATTTAAGATCATCTTCAAGATGATCATCAGTTTTATCTTCTTTAAGAAATTCATTTTCCTTTGTGACCTCAGAACTTCTTTGCTAAGAAGAAGTTTTTTCAGCTTCCTCTTCAATAGCTTTATGATATGGGGCCTTTAATTTTTTATTCCTTTGGATTGAGGGTTTTTCTTTTCATTCTTTTGAAGGAACCAGAGTACCTCTACTATTTATCTTCTCATAATCCTTACTAAGGTTCACCAATTCTTTTGAATTCACTGTGTTCCTCTTTCCTGGACAACTTATAGAAATATGGCCAGTTTGTTTACACAGGTAACAAATGCTATCTTTAGATACCGTCATTTTCTTTTTCGTCCTAGCTCATGCTCTCACTCTCCTCTCTTTTCTGCCTTTGGGGATATTTTTTCCTTAAATGTCCTTATTTTTTACAAACTCAGCATAGCTTGTTTTTAGCAGCAAGATCCATCTACAAAATTAAAAAGTTCATAAGAAAGAGAATCAGCTATTGAATTTTTATCATATGGAATACATTCAATATCAAATTTATAATAACTAAACCATTCTTGAAACCTCAAAAGTCTAGTTTGTCTAGCCTCTTTGAAGTTCAGATTCATGAACCTTTTTATATAGGTTGAATCTGTTCTAAGGACGAACTTGTTTGGTGCTAAAAAGATATAAAATTCTTTAATACCATTTTTTGCCGCTAGTACTTATTTTTCATAAATTGGGTAATTTAACTATGTACCCTTAAAAGTTTTAGACCAATACTTACAAATAGATTCAGGATTTCTACTCTTAATTTTAAGGCCTACACCCCAAAAATTATTTGAAATATCTATCTCTAAGACTAACTCATCTGTATCTGATGGTAAATTTAAACATGGTAATTTTTTCATTTTTTCTTTTCATTTTTTCTTTTACTTGGATTACAGCCCGAGTGTCTTCGTCATCCCAATACCAATGGTTTTTCTCAGAAGTTTTCTTCTGAATTCATTCTAGGTATTTTGAGAGATCTTTCACGAATTGTTTAGTATAGTTAGCAAGCCCATAAAATCATTGAACTTGCTTCTTATCTTCCAATTCATCTGGAAAATTGATAAGTTTTTTGAAGATATGACTTTGCAGCTATATTTTTCCTTTTATAATTTATGTCTTTAAATATTTTATCTTTTCCTTGAACCATTCTATCTTTCTTTCTGATAGAATCATACTTTCCCTATGGAAGATATTAGTCACTTGTTTAAGGTGACTCATGTGTTCTTCCTCACTATTGTTAAAGACTAACACATCGTCTATATAAACCACATAAAAGTTTTTAATGCCTTAAAAACATTATTCATTTTACATTGAAAAATGCCTGGGGCATTTTTTAGTCCTAATGGCATAACCAACCATTTATACATTCTTCGCGAAGCATTAAAAGCTGTCAAGGGTATAGATTTTTGTTCCATTTTTACCCGCCAATAACCACTTTTTAAATCAAATTTAGAAAAAATAGAAGGTTGTTTTAGGCTTAACCTATTGATTACATCTCTTTTTGTAGGAATCGTATAGCCATCATCTTTTGTAGCTTGATTTACCTAACTATAGTTTATAACCATTCATGCCTTCTCTCGCACCTTCTCTGCATAATTAATCACTATAATGGCTGGACTAGAATGCAAACTCACACTATCTCTAATCAAACATTTTTTAAGTAATTCAGAAATTTGTTTATTAAATTCCTCTGTCATCTATTCAAAATATATTATATTCTTTACTCGAATAATAGTGTTAGGATTTTTCAGTTCTAATTTTGCTTTTATACCATTTAGAACCCATAACTTTAATGGAACATCACTAAAGTTATCAGCTAGCTTAACTGGAAATCTACCACTTAGATTCCACTAGCTCAACTTTTCATATAATAGGTTTTTCTATTATGCCTTGTGTCTTACCATACAATTTTTCATACTAAGAGGTATTGGGCGTTTTTACTGAATGTTCATTTTCAAATTCCTCTCCCCAACTTGTGGGTATAATTATTTCTTTAGGAATTTTGGATGATGGAGGTACTGTGTATTTAACTCAATAATCATATTTTCCCGATGGTTGTCCCAATAAATCCTAATTTTCAAGTTCTTCAGGCTCATTTTCTTCTTCGAACAAACATTTTATCTAAGACTCACCACGTTGTGCTCGTACTCTGTATGCCGATTCACATGGAATAGTCCCACATAACTCAAAAATTTTGACTGGATAAAATCCAAATTTCAACTTGAATTTTGGCTTTTCTACTGTTGTAATGTGTAAACTTATAAGAGAAATAAAATTTTTATCTTGTACTATGGGGAGGTTTTCTTCTTGCCATTTTAGAAATGTATTTCCTAATATTAGATCTACATCTAACTCAGGGAATGCCAAAAGCTTATCAGTGGTGAATTGCTTTCCACCAATGATAACAGGAACCTTTTGCACATAATGTGTTACTAGGTTCACTTCACCTCCTGCCATGCATAATATCATAGGTTCAGCCAAGGGATGCCACCATTCATCTAGGAGTGTATTTCATCTTGCCCTATTGATTGTTGCTCTTGTATCAATTAACGCATCTAAAGAATAATTATAATAGCCTGCAAATTTAAATGTTAGTGCAATATGTGTACTTATATTTTCATCTTTGAGGCTAAAGATATTTTGTGATGTTAAAAGAATAGGTGAGATCATTTTTTAGATATTTTAAAAGGGGACTAACCTTTTTTGAGAAACTTTTTAAATTTATTTTACCATTTTGGATGTCAATGTTACATGTCTCATTACCCTCACACTTCCTTGTTGGTTTTCCTCATCTTTTGCGTAAATGGGTAAACTAATTTTCTTATACCCAATTATCCTTCTGTTTCTAGATGACTAACTATCTTCTTCCCTTATCAAGGTTTTGGGAATTTCTAAAGATGCTCTAGAAATTTCTATTGGGGTTTTAGGAATGTCTATCGATCTCCTTAAAAGTTAATCTAATGGACTAGACATCTAGAGGATATAGTTCTTCTTAATATAGGATCAGACATTCAAAAACCTCTCATAGGCTCTTCTAGGTTGAAGATTATATCTTTACCCCTCTGGTTATCTGAGAAGATCCTATTTGCCTAGAAGATTCAGTTGGTTCTATAAGAACCCAACTTTTTGGTCAACTTAACTCGGCAAGATTTATTTTTTCCTATGGAATTATTTGTAGGTGTCTGATCCTCTTTTGAATAATTTTGTTACTTTAAAAATGTTCCTCACTCCAAGATTAATAGTATTGATAAGTCTGAATACTATCTTAGTGTGATACGGCAAGTATTTGGCCTGGGAATACATCCTATTCATTTTAGTTGACTTAATTCTTAGAGTCAAGGAATTTCCCAAACATCTATCGCTCAAAGCCATCAAATAATTTAAATGGGCTTAGAACCAAACCGAACCATGTGCTAGGTTAGTCTGTACTCCTAATATTAGCTGATCTTTAAACTATCTCTATATTTTATCTAAGATAGCTACTATTATAGGACTATCTACTGGAAGATTGAACAAATGTACTAATCCCACTTGGACAAGTCCTATATGGATGTACTTATACTCACCTTTGGATCTATTGACTATCTCTCTGATTTTGTGACATTAATAAGAGGTACATCCAACGTTTCTAACTCTGTGTTAGAAACTTGAGTGGTTAACTCAGATTAGAAGACATCTACTATGGACTTTAAGTTGAACCTTAACTTACTATAAATGGAGTTGATGTCTACCTTAGGTAGTTTCCATTCTAAATAGTTTTTAGATAGATCCTCATACTGAAAAGATTCTTCATGTACTAAAGCATTGTCTAATGGGATGAGCTCTTCATCTATGGCAGCTCCAGCTTCTACTGACATCATGAAGATTTGAGTTATCTATAAATTAGATTCATTATAGTCAGTTTCATATTCAGAAACTACTTCACAAACTGAATCTATTTCAGAGTCTATATCAGAGTATTCATTCTCATCTATAGGTTTATACACTAGACTCTCATCTTCAAAGAATATTCTTCAAATATTTTCTCTTCTTTTATTTTTATATAGATAGATATCTACTTTATGACTCTTAGAGCCATAAATTCAACAACATGAACAACTGCTTAAAGGTTTTCCCTTAGGACATTTAGGCTCCCTTCCATATTTTTTTTGAAGGTTTCTATCCTATCTTTATCCCTAAGGTTTGTTATCCTCTTAATAAACCTAGAAGGTTTACTAAATTTTTTCTTTCTTAAAGAATATCCTGTTCTCGAGTGCTCCTCAGTTCTAGAAGGACATACATACCTTCCAAAAACATATTCAATATGAGAACAACAACTCTTGTTCAAATAAGGAAGATACTTATCATCTTACCTTACATAGAGTTTAGTACATATCTTTTTAATGGAATACCTAACTGCCTGAATCCTTCCTCCTAAACTTTCGACTACCTTGTCTTCATTAAAGAGAATTTGAAAGGCCATTTTTACCACTTTAGGCCAGGGCTCTAGAAGTTTAGCAAAAAATAATTCTGACATTATTTTTAAGATGCCATATCAACGTTATAATAATATTTTTAAAATTCACAAGTAAAATTATCAAAATAACACATTTCACAAATCTGTAGTTTCATCAAAGCCATTAACGATTGTTCTTTTTTTAATGATTCTGTGGATAGAGAGAAACCACAAAACTCTCTTTTCAAAGCATCTACTACTATACTCAAAACACTATCTATCAAGACTTCTTTGTCTATGTCTTCTTTAATTGGGGTGTGGGCTATTAATAAATTCTAATATTTTTTAGCATTTCCAACTGTGGTGGCTTTACACAATTTGTATGTGCTTGTTAGAGTGTAACTACTAGACTTGATTGTAAATCGGATCATAGTAATCCACTCATCTATCCTTTTAGATGCATGCTTTTCACAATCTAAATTTAAAAAAACTGATGGACTTATAACAGGCCTCAAAGGGTTATCCCTAGGTATTAATTCTTTTTTCATCCTATATGGATAATTAGGCTTATACAAAGTTCTCTTCGTAGGCACAAGCTCATTAAAAGTTCTATCATCTATGTAAAATGGAACTTCATCTTCCAAGCCTAAAGACTTCCTAAGATCTTGTGCCAGGTTGCTATTATTCATATTTGCTACTTTAATGGCAGGGTCAATAATATAAGGAACTATTTTTTTAAAATTTTTATATTTCTTTTTCTATTATTGGTCCTTTTAAAGCTTTTTCCCTTTCTATAGCTTCTAGCCTTTCATTCACTAGTCTGCCAACTTCTGTGGCTAAGGCTTGTCTTTCTTCTGGTGAATCACTAAGTATTTCTTTAGCATAAAATTGCTCAAGAAGTTGGTTCACTTCATTACTTCATTTTGCACATTGTGAAATGAAGTCAATCTTGATGGACTGTTGGATTTCGAACTCTCTGTCCGATTTCCCATTAAACTTTATGCTTAATCAGGAGCAAAAAATTCACTCCTCAAGATAATTTTCAAATATTTTCTTATTTTTTATAAAAGTGTATAAAATATAGACTTATTTATAAAATATCTTCAATTTTGTACTTAAATAATTATTCAAAATTATTTATGGATTGGATAAAAAACTTTAACTGGGATTGCGAGTGAAAAACATGCTAAAGGTTTGGGACTGTGAGTGAAATGAACCCATAAAATAATTGTTTTAATCATGATTTATTCCAATTAATGAAGCCTATTATATAACAATTCCAACATTCTCCTACTTGGGCGACATTAATTGACAATTTCATAATAATAAGACAATATTTAAGGATATCCAGTACTGTTTTATACGAAAACAACTCTAAATCACCATTCTATCTAATAGGATCTCTGATATGGAATTGTAGTGGTAACCACATCTTTGTGTGATATAGTACTTTCCATAATCACACGTCAGATAAACCCTACTCACATGAACACAAAGTGGAAGTATGATAAGATATAATAACACGTGCATAATAACTTAATTAATGTGCTATTTATCTCGTTGGTCAATGATTTTTGTTCTTTATATAGTATAAATATACATTATAAATCCTTTATGGCTTCACTAATAAGCCAATAAATATATCTTATCTTTATTTCTATATATGCCACAAGACGTACATTTAAGGCCTTTAACATTATGACCCAACCTTTACTTAAAATGGACATAAATATTAAGTCTTTATTTGGTGATATGTCATATCTTTATAATATATCATGATATTTTCAATAAAGATACATCTTTATTGAAAATTTTCACCATACTTCTACATACGTTATAAAAATGTAATAAGTATAAACTATATAGAGCATTAACGCCTCCCACTAACTCATACTTTATAAGGCCTATACTATACTTATGCTAGCAACATGTTCTTAAAAACACTTAAGGCATGGCCTTTTAGTTAAGAGAAGTCTTTAAACACATATATGCTCTACTTAAATGTTACCTTTTATATCTAGCTCATTTTAGTCAACCATGTGACTTTACCATGCTTTGATCCTATGAATCTTTATAGTTTACTATAATTAATATTGCAGAATAACCACCATAATAGAACCACATAGATTTTTCATTGACCATCTATAGACATCTCATAATGAGATTTCATAGCCAAATGATATATAAAATTATAATCAATAATGCTATGAATATAGTCTGCTAGAATTGAAAGAAGATACAAGTATTCAAATTTTAAAACACTATAATAACTATAAATAATACATAAAAAGACATCTTGACATGATTTTCTATCAACAAAAGACTCTGTAACACCTGCCCTCTAGTATCCGTATTTCTAACTTAGGCATTGCATTTTATATATAGTATAGTAGTGGACTTCATTTAAGTTAGATATGTTTATGTATTATAGAAAGAGACTTAATTGTAAGGAAAGATGGGAGCAGATTGTCACAATAAAAAGTTAGGGGTTATTATGTAATAATTCTATTTCATTAAAGGGGAGGAAGGATATTGTGGTGATAATTATTTATAATTATCTAGATTATTATTATTATTATTCCTTACTTATAATTAAGCATTTATTGAAAGGGGACACCTATGGGGGCAAATGGAATTTTGTGATTGGTTGCATGTGTGTTTGTGTGTTTGTGTGTGTGTAAGGATATGTATGTAGAGGTGTAAAGAATTAAAGAAGGAAGAAAGAGAGTGATTCTTGATAGATTTTTAAAAGATTTTAGATCTTGCACAAACTATAAAATAAGAGTTTTGGGAAGCTTTAGGAGGTCTTTAATCAATTGGAGCCTCAATTGGTAAGCTATGCTTGTATTTTTATTAATTGAAGTTGAGTTTTGATTGTTACAAAATTCATTGCCTGTTTTCCCTATTTTTTAGTCCTAGGGTTTTTGCTATAAATTCGGCTATAAAGCTCTAAATTAAGCAAGGTTAGATGCTTTGAAAATGTCAAAGAGTCCTCTACAACTTTTATGTTTTAAGCTTGATTTGAATCTATAGTTAGAAAGGTTTAATAGGGGTCGACATTTTGATGCTCATGCTAATGGCCTTGTTTTACCCGAATTGATTAAAAAATCCATAAATAATTCTAAACATGTCCAAATTGAGTAATTCTAATTATAATTGATAGTAGGCTCATAATACTAGCTTCAATAGAATAATCAGGGTCATTGGACTTGTGTGTGCATTATTTGGCTATAGCAAACCTTAAGCATTAAATTACATCTAGTGAGTTTGGGTACAAGTGTCATGTTTGTTATATGAGATTGATATATGGTTATATGTAGAAGTTGATAAAGATAGAGGAGACCCCACTCATTAGGAGAAGCTTTTCTTCTATAAAGAGTTGAAAGCCTTTAGTAAGTAATTATTAATATAATGCTTATATATATATTGATTCTCTTGTATATATAATGGTTGTATTATTATGTGGATTGTGCAAGCCATTTGATATGGCATGGATTGAAATGTGTTATTGTGAGAATGGTGAATTATGATTTAATATGTTGATTGAAAATGCTGTGAAATGAAGTATGGTTGTTGAAATGTGAATGGTATATATATATATATATATATGTGTATATATATATATATATATTGAATGAATATGTGAGGAATGAGAGGTATGCATGTGATAGTGGGGCTGAGCTGGGCGGATAGCTTCCACTGATTGTGAGATCTGAGATTGAGCCGGGTGGATAGTCTCAGAAGTGGCCACATGTGATATATTAATTGTGAGAAATGGTAAAGCTGAGCCGGATGGATAGCTACCTAAAATAAATGTGTGATTGTGAGATCTGGGACTGAGTCGGGCGGATAGTCTAAGAGAGTGGCCACTTGTGTTAAAAATGTGAATTTATAAGGAATAAGCCTAAAGTGGGCTACATGTGAGATAATCATATAATGTTCATTCTGGTTGGATACCGAATATGAGTTGAGATGTGTTTTGCATTCACACTTGCATATGAATGTTTAGTTTTGGGTTGTATATATATTGAATGTGAGAATTTGTCATATAAAAGGATAAGATATGAGCATAAGTTAATTTAATATACTTTTTGCATATGTTTGGTTGATGTTAAACGGATAAGAGTTTTTGGTATTAAAATGATAGTATATAGTGGAATGGTTGTGTGCTACTTGATATATTATGAAATGACTATCAGGTTAAGGACACGGGTTGAGACACGGGCGTGTCTCAGACCGTGTGATAAGACACGGACGTGTGTAACTTGGCAATTTCAGCTGCGAGCAGATACTAGTGCTCTCCAGTGGATGCTGAGATAAAAAACACAGTCATGTTCTAGGCTGTATTTTGATGAAGGTTTTCTCTACCCATGTAGTCCACTTTTAGTTATTTAAATTAATTGTTATTAATTAGTTCTTGAGAAGTCTTATTTATAGCATTGTATTAATAATTGCTTATTGAGTTGTAAGCTCATCCCTTTGCGTTTATATTTTTCAGAACATAGCTCGATAGAGCTTGAGGTGTGCTTTTGTTGGTGAGTTCAGGTGGGTCAGAGGTGAGCTTGGTGTTAACATTCCCATCCTCATGATCATATGGCATTTTGGTATTTATAATGACATTATGTATGCTTAAGTTTTAATGTGTAATATTGTGTAGAGTAGTAAGCTATGTATTTTGCACAAGCTTATATATTTATATATAATATATTTGAGAAAATTTTCTTATGCCATATATTTGATTTATATTATGGCTATGTGTATGCTTGTGTTTGGGGGTGTGACAATTAAGTGGTATCAGAGCAGGGATTAGATTCATTTGGGACATGAAAATATGATGCATTCATGGCATATTATGCATAAATTATAAAAGACATATAATTGATGTGTGTTGCATATCTCATGATGGATGAATACCAAGCACCTCGTGCTGGCCCTGAAGAGTCATTAGAATCATGAAAAAGAACATTGATCATGTGAAGATCTCTGAAAATATATTCTCGTAACTTGCATTTTTTTTTAATTTTTAACAATGTTACAAGCACTTGAAGTAGGCAATCTTTGAAAATTTAATAAAATGGGTTATTTGCACTTTAAAAGAAACAATAATTTAGGGTGATACTCCCAATTTATGTTTAAAAAATAAAATATTAAGATTTATTATTCTTATGTTAAACATTTTATAAAGGAAGTGTTATTCTAATAGTTCAATTGTACCATACACTCTCAACGCAAACTCATGTGATACAAATGAACATATAGATCCAGGATCCATTAATATGTATGCATCATGGTCAAAGATATTAAATATACCGGTGACCACGTCTGGAGCTGCGGGAGCTTCTTGTCGGGTGATCACATATATCCTCGCTTGGCTCTGAGGTTGACCAACAGATCCTGCTTGGGTCGAAGTGCCAACTCCACCTCTTATATTACCTCAGCCTCTTCCTCGACTAATCAGAGGTATATTTTATCCTGCACTGCTTTGTACAGTCATTTGAGATTCTTCTGCACTTCTTCTTGCCGAACAATCTCTAATAAAGTGGCCAGGTTAACTGCAATAATAACACACACTCGGTCTAAAACTCCAACATTCACCTGAGTGCAATCTGCCATATTTCTTACATACTAGGATTGGTTATAAGATATTTCACCACTCTAGAAGATGGTGAGACTTTATACGCAGACTTGATAGTTATTAAACTATAAGAGTTTAATGTCATTTTGGGTATAGATTGGTTAGCAAAACATTATGCCATTATGAATTGTTATACTAAGAAGGTAGTTATAGATATTTTGGAGAAGAGAAAGATAGTATTGGTGGGTGAGAGAAAAGTTGTACCTGCTTATTTAATTTCAGCAGTGACTGTATTTCATTTAATTAGAGATGGGTGTGAGGCTTATTTAGCCAATATTATAGATACAACAAAGGTTAGTCCTAGGGTAAGGGAGGTACCTATATTTAAAGATTATCGTGATATGTTTTTAGATGAATTACTGGAATTACCTCCATACCAAGAAGTAGACTTTGAAATTGAAACTATTCCGAGGTCGGCACCGATATTAATTGCTCCATATAGGATGGCACCTATGAAGCTAAAAGAGCCAAAAAAAGTAGCTAGAAGAGTTGTTAGAGAAAGGATTTATCAGACCATGCATTTCACCATGGGGAGCTCCAGATTTATTGTAAAGAAAAAGGATGGTAGTATGTGGTTATGTATAGACTACCGACAGTTAAATAGAATCACGGTGAAGAATAAATATCCATTACCGAGGATTGATGATTTGCTTAATCAACTGAAGGATGCTACATTGTTTTCAAAGATAGATTTGAGATCGGGGTATTGGCAACTCCGGGTGGCAGAATCTTCTATTTCCAAGATTGTATTTAAAACTAGATATAGGCATTACAAATTTCTAGTTATGCCTTTTGGATTGACAAATACACCTGCTACATTCATATCGTTGATGAACAAAACCTTTCAACAATATTTAGATCATTTTGTGATTATTTTCATCGATGATATCCTCATTTATTCTCCAAGCAAGGAAGTGCATGAACAACATCTCCAAATAGCTTTATAGATATTGTGAGATTAACAATTGTATGCTAAATTCAGTAAATATGAATTTTGGATGGACGAAATTGCTTTCTTTGGGCATATAGTTTCGAAAGAAGGTGTGAAACCAGACCCATCGAAGATTAAAGCTATTATGGAGTGGGTAGCACCTAAAAATGTAACGGAGATTTGGAGTTTTCTAGGACTCGCTAGATATTATAGAAGATTTATGAAAGACTTTTCTATTGTTGCAAGACCTTTAATAAATTTATTAAAGAAAAATGTGCAATTTCAGTGGACCGAACTGTGTCAATGAAGTTTTAAGAGGTTAAAGAAAGAACTTACTACTACTCCAGTGCTTGCATTACCAACTGGAGATAGAGGTTTTATAGTGTATACAGATGCTTCAGGATAAGGATTGGGATATGCATTAATGCAAGATGGAAGGGTAATAGTATATAATTCAAGGCAATTATGAACCCATAAAGTTAACTACCCTACTTATGATTTGGAGCTAACTGCCATTGTCCATACGTTGAAGATTTAGAAACATTATTTATATGGAGAAACCTTTTTCATTTTCACTGATTATAAGAGTTTAAAGTAAATTCCCACCAGAAGGAGTTGAGTTTTAGGCAACGAAGGTGGATGGAATTATTGAAGGACTATGATTGCACTATTGAGTATCATCCAGGAAAAGAAAATGTAGTAGCCGATACCTTAAGTCACAAAACTGTAGAGATTACTGCTGAAACGGTTTGTTATGAGAGGGAAAATCTTGTAGCATTGTGAGCAATGAATGTTTTTCTCAATGTTAAGGAAAACTATTTATTGGCTACCTTGCAAGTCAAATTATCAGTGATGGATCAAATTAGAAGTGCTCAAATGGAAGATTCATATTTAAAGAGGATGAAAGAAAAAGTGGAAGCCGGAGTCAACACTCAATTTCTTATCAAAGAGGATGGCATGTTGGTGATTGGTAATCATTTTGTGTTCTGGACGTCGAGGAATTAAGGAAACAAATCATGAATGAAGCACATACTGCTCCTTATATGATGTACCCTGGTAGTACTAAAATGTATCAAGATTTGAAGTCATTTTATTGGTGGCCAACTATAAAAAGGATGTGGCAGAATTTATGGAGAAATGCTTGACATCTCAACAAGTAAAAGTGAAACATCAGGCACCTATAGGAAAATTACACTCTGTGAAGATTCCCGAGTGGAAATAGGAGAAGATAACAATGAATTTTATTATGGGATTGCCTCAAACTTTTTAAAGACATGATGTAATTTGGGTAATAGTTAATAGACTCACCAAATCTGCACATTTTCTGCCAATACAGCAGACAGATTCTTCAGATAAATTAGTTGTTTTGTATATGTCAAAAATAGTGAGGTTACATGAGGTACCATTGTCAATCGTGTCGGATAGAGATCCGAGATTTACATCCCATTTTTAGGATAGTCTACAGGGAGCATTGGGAACTAAATTGTACTTCAGTATGGCCTTTCATCCATAGACAGATGGACAATCAGAAAGGACAATTCAAACATTAGAGGATATAATGAGAGCTTGTACCTTAGAATTTAAGGGCAATTGGGATGATCACTTACCATTATTGGAATTTTCTTACAATAATGGTTATCACTCCAGCATTGGAATGGCACCTTATGAAGCTTTATATGGGAGAAAATGTAGAAGTCTGATTTGTTGGGATGTTGAAGGTTTAAGGCAACTCGAAGGACCAGATTTGGTGCAAAAGACAGTAGAGAAAATTCAAGTGGTAAAGAAATGTTTAAAAGTAGCCCAAGATCATCAGAAAATTTATGTGGATCGACATTGTCAGGAAATGGAGTACAACGTTGGAGATAAAATTTTCTTAAAAGTATCTTCATGGAAAGGAATTTTTGGATTTGGCAAATAAGGAAAACTGAGTCCAAGATATATTGGACCTTATGAGATTATCAAGAGGATTGGACCACTAGTATATAGATTAGTACTACCAAAGGAATTGTCTTCCATTTATGATGTATTTCATATGTCGATGTTAAGGCGATATTGATCAGATCCGAGTCATATCGTACAAGAGCCGAAAATAGAAATTTTTGAGAAGCTAACTTATATGGAGGAACCAATGGAAATCTTAGATCGAAAGGTGAAGCCGTTGAGAAATAAAGAGATTCCAATAGTAAAAGTGAAATGGAGCTATCATTCTCCTAAAGAAACTACTTGGGAAGTAGAAGAAAAAATGAAGCAGAAATACCTATATCTTTTTCCGGAAGATGGTGAGTTATTAAATTTAAGGGATGAAATTTTCTTTAAGGAGGAGAAAAATGTAACACACGCCCTCTAGTATCCGTATTTCTAACTTAAGCATTGCATATTATATATAGTATAATAGTGGACTTCATTTAAGTTAGATATGTTTATGTATTGTAGAGAGAGACTTAATTGTAAGGAAAGATGGGAGTAACTTATCATAATAGAAAGTTAGGGATTATTATATAATAATTCCATTTCATTAAGGGGGAGGAAGGATATTGTGGTGATAATAGTCTATAATTATCTAGATTATTATTATTATTATTATTATTATTATTATTATTATTATTATTATTATTATTCCTTAGTTATAATTAAGCATTTATTGAAAGGGGACACTTGTGGGGGCAACAGGAATTTTGTGATTGGTTGCAAATGTGTGTAAGGATATATATGTAGAGGTGTAGAGAATTGGAGAAGGAAGAAAGAGAGTGATTCTTAATAGATTTTTGAGAGATTTTGGATCTTACACAAATTATAAAATAAGAGTTTTAGGAAGCTTTATGAGGTCTTTAATCAATTTGAGACTCAATTAGTAAGCTATGCTTGCATTTTTGTTAATTGAAGTTGAGTTTTAATTGTTGCAAAATTCGTGCCCTGTTTTCCCTATTTTTCAGTCCTGGGGTTTTTACCATAAATTTAGCTGTAGATGCTCTAGAAATTTCAGAGAGTCCTCTACAACTTTTATGTTTTGAGCTTGATTTGAATCTGTAGTTAAAAAGGTCTAACAGGAGTTGACATTTTAATGCTCATGCTGATGGCCCTATTTTATCCGAATTAATTCAAAAATCCATAAATAATTCTTTACATGTTCAAATTGAGTAATTCTAATTAATATTAATAGTAGGCTCATAATATTAGCTTCATTAGAATAATCATGGTCATTGGACTTGTGTATGTACTATGTGGCTATAGCAAACCTTGAGCATTAAATTGCATCTAGTGAGTTTGGGTGCAAGGTTCATGTTTGTTATGTGAGATTGATATGTGATTATGTGTAGGAGTTGACAAAGATAGAGGAGACCCCACTCATTTGAAGAAGCTTTTCTTCTATAAGAAGTTGAAAGCCTTTGGTAAGTGATTATTAATATAATACTTATATATATATTGATTCTCTTGTATATATAATGGTTGTATTATTATGTGAATTGTGCAAGCCATTTGATGTGGCATGGATTGAAATGTGTTGTTGTGAGAATGGTGAATTGTGATTTAATATATTGATTAAAAATGGTATGAAATGAAGTATGGTTATTGAAATGTGAATGGTGTATATATATATATGGATATTGAATGAATATGTGAGGAATGTGAGGTATGCGTGTGATAGTGGGGCTGAGCCGGGCGTATAGCCTCCACTGATTATGAAATATGAGACTGAGTGGGGCGAATAGTCTCAAAAGTAGCCACATGTGATTTATTAATTATGAGAAATGGAAAAGCTGAGCCGGGCAGATAACTACCCAAAATAAATGTGTGATTGTGAGATCTGGGACTGAGTCGGGCGGATAGTCTCAGAGAGTGGCCATTTGTGTTAAAAATGTGAATTTGTAAGGAGTAAGCCTAAAGTTGGCTACGTGTGAGATAATCATGTAATGTTAGTTCCAGCCGGGTACCGAATATGAGTTAAGAGGTGTTTTGCATTCACACTTGCATATAAATGTTTAGTTTTGGGTTGTATGTATATTGAATGTGAGAATTTGTCATGTGAAAGGACAAGATATGAGCATAAGCTAATTTAATATACTTTTTGCATATGTTTGGTTGATGTTAAATGGATAAGAGTTTTTGGTATTAAAATGATAGTATATTGTGGAATGATTGTGTGGTATTTGATATATTATGAAATGGACTATCAGGTTGAGGACACGGGGTGTCTCAGACTGTGTGATAAAACATGGGCGTGTGTAACTTGGCAATTTCGGCTATGAGCAGATATTGGTGCTCGCCAGCTGGGATGTCTGCGAGTAGACACTGGCGCTCGCTAGTGGATGTTGAGATAGAAACACGGCCATGTTCCAGGCCGTGTTTCGACGAAGGTTTTGACCTGCAGACTACACGGGTAGAGATACACCCATGTAGTCCACTTTTAGTTATTTAAATTAATTATCATTAATTAGTTCTTGAGAAGTCTTATTTATAGCATTGTATTAATAATTGCTTATTAAGTTGCAAGCTCATCCTTTTGCATTTATGTTTTTCAAGACATAGCTAAATAGAGCTTGAGCTGTGCTTTTATTAGTGAGCTCAGGTGGGTTAAAGGCGAGCTTGGTGTCAACATTCCCATCCTCATGATCATATAGCATTTTGGCATTTGTAATGACATTATGTATGCTTAAGTTATAATGTGTAATGTTGTGTAGAGTAGTAAGCTATGTATTTTGTACAAGCTTATATATTTATAAATAATATATTTGAGAAAAACTTCTTATGCCACATATTTGATTTATATTGTGGCCATGTGTATGCTTGTGTTTGGGGGTGTGACAGACACTCTACTATTTTTAATATTAACATATTGTCTTTCATCCTCATTAAATGTCTCAAACTCTCTTTAGTACTATATCATGGTCATATTTAGAATAAGATGAATGTCTTGCATAATGATATTATTGTAACTATAATGTTAACATATAGCGTCAACTTTTGCATACTCAATCTTCATATGCACTAGAATATAACATTTTTGTTACCAATTCTCTTAACTTTATTCTCAAGATTTTATTTCTCAAACATGCCATTGCCTTCAGTAATTGGCACACACATTTCAAGATTCCAAATTATGCACACTGAATCTTTATAGCATGCACTTCCTATATCCATTTTGAAGAGAGATTCTTAATAAGATTTGAGATTTAACATTATGAACTGTTAATAATAAGTATGAAAAATGCTTCTCAAAAAGTCTTAATATCAAGTGTTTAGACAACTGCTAAACTTTATGTAGCATATCTAAATCAAATTATGCAAGCCAATTATCTACATATTAAATGAGAAAATAATTAGCTCCCACTGACCTTTAGTATCATGTACTTTTCAACTTTTATAATCCATAAAATCAAAAAAAAAAAAAAAAGACTTGATGTTAATCTGCATGTATGCTATAATTGAGCTTAATTGATTTCAAACTAGATATAGAATACATAAATCCATAAGCAAGATGGTGACTATCATCTTTTTAACAACCTTTTAGGCTAAACTGTATAAGATCATTTTCTCTATAATATTTCAATAATGTTAATATAACTTTAGACTTTTACAAGCTATATATACAGTCTTAAGCATATTTATGTTCCTTTCGAAATCCTTAATGGTCTTATAAACCCCCTTGATATTGTGATTTTAAGACCTATTAATTGTAACTTAAAAAACTTTATGAGTTATCAATATAGTTTTAAAATAATGCCACATCGGAATATTCACTGCTCTTTTATAAACATACTGAAATACAATATATTAATAGACCTTATGAAAATAAGCTCTCACTCATCTTTATATCCCATATTTGTTGCACCTAATTTCTTAATGTATTTCACCGTAGACCACAAATACAATCATAAACATCTTTATAATTAACATATTAGTCAAATAACTAGTTTCATAATCACTTATCTTTATGTAGCCAAATAAAACATTATAACACTTTACCTAATGGACATTATAATTGGATGAATAATAATTGTATCATGTGATGGCAGAGTCAATTATCATTACAGACCCTTCATTTATAAGCATTCACAAGTCCAATCCAATGTATACTAGCATTTAGGTAAAACTATATTACTTTTGCTTCATTGATGTTTGATTATTCAATTCGAAGTGATTACCATTAGCTATAGCTAATACACAACTCACTTGTTTTATCATTTTATTATTATTTAATTCTATAACTATAACAATTTTTATAGTCTTTTAAATAATCTATTTAACTTTATGAAATACTTGACAATAAATAAAGATTGCAACTACTCATAACAGGATCATAAAGACATTTTATCTTGATACATTCCTAAATATAGAGATGTTTCAGGTTAATTTTAACATTTATCCACAAAAATAAATGGTATCTTAATCACAAACTTTGTTTAAGAATCAGATTAAGGATATAGCCTTCAATCTTACTCCAAACCAATATAAGAAACCAAACTTAATCAAAATTCTCCTTATTGCTTCTGTAGAGTGTGATTTGATCCTTTAGTCACACTATTTTATTTTTTTCATATGGTATAGTAAATTAATTTACTATCTTATAAACTTTATAAAAGTGCTCAATAAATGACTTTTATATGTTCATAAAAACAATGCTTTGCCATAATTTACACTTCCTTGGTCAAAATGCAACAAATTCAATAAGTTTTGCAATGATTCCTCAATTTTATTATGAAAACTTTGACTTAACAAGGTGATATTTTTATTGAGGAAAGATAAGTTATATACGTGTTGATACTTAAATTTTAGCAATTCTCCAAAATAGTCCAATGATGAAAGTATTTTACTAAAAAATTCATAAAAATTATGGTTAAAGCGTCAAAGACGTGCGTTGACCACCCAAAATCCTAAAGCAAATCCTTTTTCATCCTTAAACTAATAAAGTCCTAAACTTTAAAACCAGTTTGAGTCTAAAGATCCTAAAAAAGGCCTAAAAGGCCCCCACAAAGACCCCAAGAAAGCCATAAGACAACATGAGTGGCCCGCATTCATCTTTGTGCCTGCGTGCCCATAGATTTTTAGTCTATTAGTGTGTGCCCACCATTTTTATAGGCACGTGCCCATGAAGTGTCCTGGGGGACTCTATAAATTTAGACCCCCCACACTTTAAAGAGGGTCTTTTTTAGCGAAACTTACTCTACTAGATTGAAGGCTCATGATACCTTTTTAGACTAAACCATACCTTTTTCTTATTTTTAGTTATTTTTAGACCCATTTGGTCCAACCTAAACCTTCATGTCTATCAAAGCATTCTTCAAGAGGTATATAATTGTATATTCATGCCATTTCTTATTCTTATAGTGATGATAGCCTAAATATCACAATTTTGAGACTCCACAAGTCTCTTTCTTTACAAAAGGCTTAGCCAAACTATTTGAGGACCCCAAAATACATTATGCACTTTTATTATCTCATATATTGTATTCTCTTCTTCTATCCCTTTCTTCTTTGTGGTTGTGATTGTGATTTGTATTGAGAAACAATTCGGCATAAGATATGTGATTGGCGAAGAAGAAGAAGGTTAATGTCTGGGAGTGTTTAACATGCATCTACATCTTTATTCATATTTTGTGCATTTCTTTGTATATTTAGTGATTTGGATAAAACCTACATATGTAAAACCCATAAAATTTCACCTTTAGCATCAAAATTGCATTTTCTTCATCATTTTGCCTTAAAAATTACCTTTTAGATTTAAAGTTTACATTTTATTTTTTTAATGTAAAAATCATATTTTTCATGCAAAATTTGTATTTTTTCATGAAGTTAGCATTCTTTATTTTAAAATATGCACTTTTATTACATTTTTTGTACTTTTAGTACTTTTGGACACAAAATTATATTTCTTTCTTTTTCATACAAAAGTTGCATTTTTATTTCAAAATTGCATTTTTTGTTGCATTTCATACCTTTTAATATTTTAGCATTGAAAATCATGTTTTCATCATAAAGTCTGCATTTTTATTACATCATTATGCTAAAGTTCGCATCTTAACAAAGTTTTAGTTATAAAGTTCTTACCTTAATTTGGCTTACGCATTAAAAATTGAACCTTGATATCCATCACGTGTTTTTAATCATAAAAATTATATTTTCATGAAATTACATTTTATGGGGTATCATGGCTAACTCACTCAATAAATTTGGGATTATGATGAATCTGTTCTTTTTTATTTCATATTTTGTTTATTTGTGCCATTTTATATATTTTGTTTTGTTGCATATATTTATTGTGAATGATTGCAAATGGATGTTTGTTTTCCTTTCATGAATGGTTGTTATGGATGAATTAATGGCATGTTTGATTAGATTAGGATTAGATTTCCTTTTTCTCACTTTTTTTTTCTATTTTTGATGTATTTACTAGGATTTGATCAAAGCGATGTATCCTTAATCCCTTTCCCCATTTGTTTTTTTATTTTATGGTGAATGATTATATTTGTGGATGTAATTACGCTTATGTGTATATTGTGTATGTGAATGTATATTGTAGATGTTGCATTTAGGTTTTATATAACGAGAAACAGTTAAGTTGAAACCTCTCCCTGAACTCAGAATCTCTGGCAAGGAAAGTAGATTCTGCATAGTTTAAAATCCATTTCCCAAATTTTCCTTATGAGTGGGTGGCAACTCCAAAATAAAGCATTGGCTTCCTCCCCGATGTTAGCCCATCACAAAATCATTCTAGTATGCCTTTCGTGCCCCACTCACAGTTGCCGACTCCAAAATAAAAGCATCAGCTTCCTCTCTGATGTTGACCCATCATAAAATTACTTCGGGCCTTTTCCACCTTCGTCCTCACAATATGGAAAACTCTTTATCACATATTGTGAGTAAATAAGGTCATTTATTTCTACATAATGGATCTTTTGATGATCATGATTATGAGTAAATCTACATTGGCTAGTTTCACCCTTAAAATAGTCATTGTATGCCCATAGCATTACTTAATATAAAGGTAAACATGATGATATCAATTATATACCTTGTAACCCTTTATTCTAAAGATACGACTCAACCTTTACATCATAACATGCAATACTTTTCTTAATTTAGAACTTTAAACTACAATATACTATATGAAATAAGAAGATTTAATTGAAGCCAAATTCCATATGCATTAACTACATAACAAAATATAATAACTAATGATTTATGAAATATGAGAGAGTTAAGTAATAATCTATCTCAAATAAAATCATAAGCCCACTTTATTTAATATATATTGAAATTAAGTTTTATTTAATGATGATATTAATAGCTTTAATAAACTTCTTAATACTTCATTGTTATAGCCTACAATGAGCATAATTCTTTCTTATTTAATTTATTTTCACTTACGAATCCTTTAATGAAAAATAACATTATATACTACTTTACCATTAAGCCATTTAAATTTTTGAATAAGGCTATATCTAAATAGATTCAAATAAATTGTAACATCCGCCCCTCTAACATACGTATTTATGACATATGTATTGCATATTGCATATGATGCATAGTACATAAGTAGACCTCATTGAATTAGATATGAGTATGTTTATTAGAGAGGGACAAAATTGAAAAGAAAGTTTAGAGTTAATTATCACATTAGGAAGTTTTGGACTAATGTGAATTTAAGCCATTTTATTAAGGGGCTAAGTAGGTATTTTAATGAGATTTTAGTTATATATGTATGTATGTATGTATGTATATATATATATATATATATATATATATTATTGTTATGGATTATTAAAAGATAAATATCTATTTAATATATAGTCATTCTAGGAAGACTTTAGGGGCTATTAGAGGAGTTTGATTGGTGGAAGGAGTGTGTGTATATTTGTGTCTGTGTGGTGTTGTTGGTGTAGAGAGTTTGGAGAGGAAGAAGAGAGTGATTTCTGAAGAGCTTTTTGGAGAGTTTTTGATGTTGATCAAGCTAGAAATTCATTGCCTTAGGAATCATTAGAGGGTCTTTTATATATTGAAGCATCAATTGGTAAGTGTTATTTGAGTTTTTAATTGATTTTAATTGAGTTGTCATTTTGGGGAAATTCGGGTGTGTGCTCCTCTATTTTTTAGTTTGATTTTTTTGGCCATAACTAGGGCTATAAAGCTCTAATTTGAGCAAGGTTGGACTCCTTGGAAACTTGAGAGAGTTCATTACATTACTTATGTTTTGAGTTTGGATTGATTTTGATGTTAGAAGGGTCAAATAGAGCTGGACATTTTACTGCTCCTGTTGATGCTCTATTTTTCCCAAATGGATTTTAAATCCATAATTAATTCCACACTTATCCAAATTAAGTGATTCTAATTGGAATTTGAAGTGGACTTATAACCCTAGTTTCAGTAGAAATTTAAGGGTTATTTACCTTGTGTGTGTATCCTTAGGTCATATTTAATTTTGAATAATTAGTTGCATCTAGTGAGGTTAGGTGCAAGTATGATGTTTAATATATGGAAATTTCTATATGGTGGTGTGTAGGAGCTGATAGAGATATAGGAAACCCTACTCAATAGGGGGAGTTTTGCTTGAGAAGAAGTTGAAGCCTTGTGGTAAGTAATTGTTAATAAAATTCTTACATATACTAATTCTCTTGTAAATATAATTGTTTATCTATGTTTGATTGTATGTATGTTATGGAAAGAATGAGTTATATAATGCTTATAGTGAACTATGAATATTGGCACTTATGTTGTGCAAGCCACATGATGTGGTATGAATTATGATTTCACCATGTTGTTGGAAATTAAATGAATATAGAATTGTGATAGTGAAAAACACATGCATATTAATTGTTAGTGAGGAAATGTGAGTTATATATGATATATATATGTGATAGTGGAGACTGAGCTAGGCAGAGAGCCTCTACTAATTGTGAGATGCTGAGACTGAACTGGGCAAAGAGTCTCATAAGTGGCCATTCATATGATAAATGTGTGAGAAATATAAGCGTGTGAGATCTGAGACTGAGTTGGGTAGAGAGTCTAAGGAATGGCCACTAATGATAGAAATGTGAAAATATGAATGATGTGAGGAATAAAGCAAGCGTATGCTTCGCGTGTGAAACGTGTGAGAATAACGTCGTCCGAATAGCTAACATGCATTATTGCATTGTATTACATACATATTGAATGTGGACTTGGTATGAAATGTGATTGGGGATTATTTGAAATGGTGAAATGGTTGTGATTGTTTGTTGATGTGTAGTTATACACATCTATATGTTGGTGTTAGCAAAGGTTAAATATTATTGAATGGTTGCGAATGTAATTGGAATATTGTACAAATGAATCTCAGGTTAAGAACATAGGCCGAGACATGGGCATGTCTAAGGTGGTAATTTTTTCCAGTGAGATATATGGGCATGTCCTTGGTCGTGTATGTATGTTGAGTTTTGGATAAAGAATTATACAGGCAAAGACACGAGTAGCCCTTGGCTGTGTCTACATATGGGAATTTGGACAGTGAGGTACACGGGATGAAACATGGTCGTATTCCAGACCGTGTCCTGACTATGAATTTTGGCTAGTAGACTACACGGGGAGAAACACACCCGTGTAGTCCATACTTTCATTAATTAACTAAATTTCTCTTAATTAGTTCTTGAGAGGTTTTATTTGTGCATGTTTTAACAATTACTTATTAAGTCATAATCTTATTCATTTATAAATTATGGATTTCAAGTCTCGGATGGTTAGTCTAGCTTATGGGCGTGTTGATAGTTCACTTGAGGGTGTTTTCCTGAGAGCTCAGGTGGGTCCGAAGTAAGCATGGTGCAACCATGTCGATCCGCATCATTATGGCAATAAGCATTTTATTTTGACTACATATGTATATTATTAAGTATTTTCAATGTTTCGAACAAAAGTTTTTATTATATGTACATATACTTATCTTTTATGAAAAAAGTTTTTATACACTATGTTGTTTAATTTTAATGGACACATGTATGTGGCACTTGAGGGTGCTACATTTAGTGGTATCAGAGCGAGGATTAGATTTCCTTGGGATATTAAATATATTGCATTCATAACATCTTATGCATGAGGTTTAGAAAATATATGGTTGATGTGCGTTGCATATCTCAGGATGGATGAACACTAAGCACTTTGTGTTGACCCCGAAGAGTAGTCGGAGTCAGTTCATAGACCTCAACCTAAATATGCTCAACCCCAAATTCCTCCTCCTACTGCATATCCTTTTATGCAGGAGTTTGTGCAGATGATGAGGAATATAGGTTAATAACTAGTAGGGAATGTGGTAGATAAAACCTATGAAAAGATTAGAAAGCAAGGTGCAAAACCCTTTACGGCTACCACTGATCCCACAGTTGCCAAAGAATGGCTAAGAGGCACCGAGAGAATTCTTGAGAGGTTTGAATGCACCACTGAGAAGAAGGTTAGCTATAACGTATCCCTTTTAAGCAAGATGCCCTAGATTGGTGGGAGATGGTGCCGGAAAGTAAGAATGTGCCAATGACCCTGACTTGGGAGGAATTTCTGAGGGAGTTTGCTGAGAAATATACACCGGTGGTATACCGGGATAAGAAGAAAATTGTATTTCTTGAATTGAAGAAAAATGAGCTGTCTGTGGCCCACTATGAGGTACAGTTTGTGAGACTCTCGAAGTATGGTCCGGAGAAAGTAGCCACCAAAGAATTAAAGCGGAATAAGTTTGAGAGAGGTTTAAATCTCGAGATTCGAGAGAAGATGGCCATAAAGCCTCTGACCTATAGAGAAGTGTTAGAGACTGCCTTAAGAGCTGAAAAAATGATGATTGAAAGGAATGAAGCTGAGGCCAAAAAGAAGAAGACCACTGGCTCATTTTTTTCTTCAACATGAACTAGTGGTAGTTCTTCTTTCCGAGGCCCTAGTTTTCAAAGGGGCAACTTTAGGGGACAAAGCTTGATCCGATCCAAACAATCAAGGGGAGCATCTTTTGGCTGAAGCTTTGGAAGGTTTGATAGCCGGAGAGGGCAAAGTAGATCTATGAGCGGTGCCTCAACTTTAGTGTGCAACAAGTATGGCAGGATTCACTTAGGAGAATGTTGGAATACTAGACCGGGTGCATACTGTAATTGCAGTCAATATAGCCACTTCATTAGAGATTGTTTAGTAAGAAGGAGTGTAGAAGGATCCCAAATGACGGTACAAAGCAGTGCCGGAGAGAATTTACCTTTGGCTAGTCAAGGAAGAAGTCGAGGTGGTATAGGAAGTGGAGCTGGCACTTCAAGCCAAACAGGAACTGCTGGTCCATCCTAAGGCCAAGCAAAGATCTATGCCATCACTAGGTAAGAAGCTCCTGCAGCTTTAGACGTGGTCACTGGTATTTTCACTATCTTTGACTATAAAACTTTTATTTTGATAGACTCATGATCTACATGTTCCTTTAGATCTATTAAGTTTGTATCAAGAGTGCATAATAAGATTGAACCTTTAGAACATAGTTTATGTGTCTTTATGCCTGCTGGGGGTATTATGGTAGTGAATTCAGTCATGAGAGCCTGTCCCATATTGGTAGATGATGAGGTGTTATATGCAGATTTAGTGGTTATTAAATTAGATAAGTTTGATGTCATTTTGGGTATGGATTGGTTAGCCAAACACCATGCTATTGTGGATTATTATACTAAAGAGGTAGTTATAGATGTTAAGGGGCAGAAAAAGATAGTATTGGTTAGTGAGAGAAAAGTGGTATCGGCTTGTTTGATTTCAGCAGTGACGGTAATTAATTTGATTAGAGATGGGTGTGAGGCATATTTAGCTAACATAGTGGATACGACCAAAGTTAGTCCGGGAGTAAGTGATGTACCGGTAATTAGAGATTATGCTAATATATTTTTAGATGAATTACCAGGATTACCCCCGTATCGAGAAGTCAATTTTAAAATTAAGACTGTTCTGGGGATAGCACCGATATCAATTGCTCCATATAGAATGGCACCTATAGAGTTAAAAGAGCTTAAAAAGTAGTTAGAGGAATTATTGGAGAAAGGATTCATCAGACCGAGCATATCACCTTGGAGAGCTCCAATTTTGTTTGTCAAGAAGAAGGATGGTAGTATGCATTTATGTATTGACTACCGACAGTTGAATAAAATTATGGTGAAGAATAAATATCCATTACCGAGGATTGATGATTTGCTTGATTAGTTGAAAGATGCCACAGTGTTTTCAAAGATAGATTTGAGATCAGGATATTGGCAACTTCAGGTGGTAGAAACTTCAATTTCGAAGACTGTATTGTGGACTAGATATGGGCATTATGAATTTTTAGTAATGCCTTTCGGATTGACGAATGCACCTGCAACATTCATGTCATTGATGAACAAGACTTTTCAACAGTATCTAGAGCAGTTTGTGATTGTCTTCATCGATGATATTTTTATTTATTCTTCGAGTAAAGAAGTGCATGAACAACATCTCTGAACAACTTTGCAGATATTGTGAGAACAATAGTTGTATGCCAAATTCAGTAAATGTAAGTTTTGGATGGAAGAAATTGCATTTCTTGGGCATATTATTTCGAGTGAAGGCGTGAAACCCGATCCATTAAAGATTAAAGCCATTATTAAGTGGGAAGTATATAAAAGTGTGACAGAGATTCAGAGTTTTCTAGGATTGGCCGGATATTATCGAAGATTTGTGCAACATTTTTTTTATTGTTGCAAGACCTTTGACTAATCTATTAAAGAAGAATGTGCAATTCTAATGGACCGAGAAATATCAAAGGAGTTTTGAAAAATTAGAGATGGAAGATTTATTGTGTACACTGATGCGTCGGGACAAGGGTTAGGGTGTGTTCTCATGCAAAATGGGAAAGTGATCACATATGCTTTAAGATAATTGCTAACTCATAAAATTAATTACCCTTCTCATGATCTGGAGTTAGTTGCCATTGTACATGCATTGAAGATTTGGAGGCACTATTTGTATAGAGAGACATTTTCTATTTTCACTGGCCACAAGAGTTTGAAGTACATTTCTATGCAGAAAGATTTGAATTTGAGACAACGAAGATGGATGGAGTTATTAAAAGACTATAATTATACTATTGAGTACCATCCGGGAAAGGCGAACGTGGTAACTGATGCCTTAAGTCACAAAATAGTGGAGACTTTGGCGGGAATCATTTGCTATAAAATGAAGAATCTTGTGGCATTGAGAGTAATGAATATTAATCTTGATGTTGAGGAAGACCACTTGTTAGCGGCATTGTAAGTTAAACCATCAATGGTGGACTGAATAGGACAAGCTCAAATAGAAGATGCTTACTTGAAGAAGATGAAAGAAAAAGTAGAAGCAGGAATCAATACTCAGTTTAGAATTAGAGAAGATGGCATGTTAGTGATTAGCAACCGAGTATGTGTGCTAGATGTTAGAGAATTAAGAAGACAAATTATAGAGGAAGCATATAATGCTCCATATGCGATGCATCCCGGAAGCACAAAAATGTATCGGGATTTGAAGCCTTTTTTTATTGGTGGCCAACAATAAGGAAAAATGTGACGGAATACATGGTAAAGTGCTTGACATGTCAATAAGTAAAAGCTGAGCATTAAGCACCGACAGGAAAATTACAATCATTCAAGATACCGGAATGGAAATGGGAGAGAATAACGATGGATTTTGTGATTGGGTTGCCGAGAACTTTTTGGAGACATGATGCAGTTTGGGTAATTGTTGATAGACTCATTAAATCCACACACTTTTTGCTAATACAATAGACAGACTCTTTGGATAAGTTGGCATCTATGTATGTTTCTGAGATTATGAGATTGCATGGGGTTCCGATGTCAATTGTATCTGATAGAGATCCTCGATTTACATCATACTTTTGAGGAAGCTTACAAGGAGCATTGGGTACTAAATTGCATTTTAGTGCTGCTTTTCATCCTCAAACTGATGGACAATCAGAAAGGATGATTCAGACTTTAGAGGACATGATGAGAGTTTGTACCATGGAATTCAAAGGTAATTGGGGTGATCACTTGCCAATGCTAGAGTTCACTTACAATAATAGTTTTCACTCTAGCATTGGAATCGCACCGTATGAAGCTCTTTATGGAAGAAAATGTCAAAGTCTGATTTATTAGGATATTAAAGGCTTGAGACAAATTGAAGGACCTCACTTGATACAAAAAACTGTAGAGAAAGTTCAAGTGGTCAAGAAATGTTTAAAAGCAGCTTAAGATCGCCAAAAAAAGTTATGCAGATAGACATCGTCAGGAAATGGAGTACAATGTTGGAGAGAAGGTATTTTTAAAAGTGTCGCCTTAGAACGGAATTTTGCAGTTTGGTAAACATGGAAAGTTAAGTCCAAGATACATTGGGCCTTATGAAATCATTGAGAGAATTGGACTACTAGATTATAGATTAGCCCTTCCGAGAGAATTATCCTCTGTCCATGATGTCTTCTATGTGTCAATGCTACGGTGATATTGATCAGACCCAAGCCACATCATACAAGAACTAGAAATTGAAATCTCTGAGAAGCTAACCTATGTAGAGGAACCAATAGAGATACTTGATCGAAAGGTGAAACAGTTAAGAAATAAAGAAATTCCGATAGTGAAGGTAAAATGGAGTCACCATTCTCCGAAAGAAGCTACATGGGAAGTGGAAGAGCATATGAAATAGAAATATCCACATTTGTTTCTGAAAGCTGGTGAGTAATGAATTTCGAGGATGAAATTTTATTAAGAGGGGGAGAAATGTAACACCCATCCCTCTAATATACGTATTCATGACTTATGTATTGCGTATTACATATGATGCATAGTACACAAGTGGACCTCATTGCATTAGATATGAGTATGTTTATTAGAGAGGGACCAAATTGGAAAGAAAGTTTAGATTTAATTGTCACATTAGGAAGTTTTGGGCTAATATGAATTTAAGCCAATTTATTTTGGGGCTAAGTAGGTATTTTGGTGAGATTTTAGTTTTATATATATATATATATTGTTATGGATTATTAAGAGATAAATATCTATTTAATATGTAATCATTCTAGGAAGACTTTAGGGGCTATTAGAGGAGTTTGATTGGTGGAAGGAGTCTGTGTATATTTATGTGTGTGTGGTGTTGTTACACAGAGTTTGGAGAGGAAAAAGAGAGTGATTTCTTAAGAGCTTTTTGGAGATTTTTTGATATTGATCAAGCTAGTAACTCATTGCCTTAGGAAGTATTAGAGGGTCTTTTATACATTAAAGCATCAATTGGTAAGTGTTATTTGACTTTTTAATTGATTTTAATTGAGTTGTCATTTTGGGAAAATTCGGGTGTGTTCTCCTCTATTTTTCAGTCTGATTGTTTTGTCCATAACTAGGGCTATAAAGCTCTGATTTGAGTAACATTGGACTCCCTGGAAATTTCAGAGAGTTTGGATTGATTTGAGTAACATCAAACTTATATGTAAGCATTGTATTAACAATTACATTTCTTATATTTTGAGTTTGGATTGATTTGGATATTAAAAGAGTCAAATAGAGCCGGACATTTTACTGCTCAAGTTGATGCTCTGTTTTGTCCAAATAGATTTTAAAATTCATAATTAATTTCACACTTATCCAAATTGAGTGATTCTAATTGGAATTTTTAGTGAACTCATAACCCTAATTTCAGTAGAAATTTGGGGGTTGTTGGACTTGTGTATGTATCCCTAGGTTATATTTAATTTTGAACAATTAGTTGTATCTAGTGAGGTTAGGTGCAAGTATAATGTTTAATATATGGAAATTTCTATATGGTGGTGTGTAGGAGCTGATAGAGATAGAGGAGACCCTACTCAATAGGGGGAGTTTTGCTTGAGAAGAAGTTGAAGCCTTATGGTAAGTAATTGTTAATACAATGCTTACATATACTAATTCTCTTGTAACTATAATTGTTTATCTATGTTTGATTGTATGTGTGCCATATATTATGGAAATAATGAGTTATATAATGCTTATGGTGAACTATGAATGTTGGCACTTATGTTGTGCAAGCCATGTGATGTGGTATGAATTATGATTTCACCATGTTGTTGGAAATGAAATGAATATTAAATTGTGATAGTGAAAAATACATGCATATTGATTGTTGGTGAGGAAATGTGAGTTATATGTGATATATATATATATGATAGTGGAGGTTGAGCTGGGCAAAGAGCCTCCACTAATTGTGAGATTCTGAGACTGAGCTGGATAGAGAGTCTCAGAAGTGGCCATTCATATGATAGATGCGTGAGAAATATAAGCGTGTGAGATCTGAGACTGAGCTGGGTAGAGAGTCTCTGGAATGGCCACTAATGATAGAAATATGAAAATATAAATGATGTGAGGAATAAAGCAAGCGTATGCTTCGCATGTGAAACATGTGAGAATAACGCCGGCCGGATAACTAACATGCATTATTGCATTGTATTACATACATATTGAATGTGGACTTGGTATGAAATATGATTAGGGATTATTTGAAATGGTGAAATGGTTGTGATTGTTTGTTGATGTGTAGTTATACACATCTATATGTTTGTAGCACCCTCCAGGTACCACATACAAGTATTCAAATAACAAACAACCACGTAGCATAAAAAAAAATTTCTAATGAAAGATATGCATTTTTATACAAAACTCTTATTATATATATACATTATACATTTTATACATACATAATTTTATATCAAAATATAATTAATAATTTAATACAAAATGTCCTGATGCAAAAATGATCAATGTTCATGTGGATGGAGATGTCGACACAAAGCCTGTCTTTTTGACCCACCTGAGCTCACAACTAAACTCACATCAAGCCTTCAATCAACAAGCCTCAAGCTAGGCTATCTATCAAAGCCTGAAAACCACAATTGCAAAGGTATGAGCTTGCGACTCAATAAGTAATTTATAAGATAAGTTTACATATAGTTCTCTTCAAGAACTAATTAAGAAAAATATACAATTAATTTTCTATACATCAAACCTTAATAATATAACATTTCCATCAAGCTAATCTCAGGTTTCAAGTTTATAGGAGTGCATTGGAATGAAGTTCGGTGCCAAAAATTTGACACAAGTAAACTAGTGAAAATCAGGAGTGTGCCGACTCAGGCCAGTCACCTCCTGTGCCGACTCGGGCCCTGGTACTAAGTCGGGCTGAAGCTGGTGCCGACTCACCTGATGTTGGTGTCGACTTGTGCTCCCGTGCCGAGTTGGCACAGAGGCCATGCATTCTGAGTTGCACTCGACTCGGCATGGTGTGCCGAGTCAGCATACCTTCTAGGCATACCTTCCTTGCACCTACACATTTTGAGCCTTATGTGCGGGCATTTCATATGGCCGTAATTAAAACAAACACATGGCCGTGTCCAAACTTGTGCAACATTCAAATACTACAAATATATATACAAACACCCAATCCCATTTGTTGATGTCTGAAATACTTCAAGTTACATCATTCCAAATAAACCATAACAAAATCCTCACATTCGATCCATAAACATAATTCTTATATTCAATTCACATCATAATTCTCACATTCAACAAGTATACAAATATAGTGCAACAATGCATGTTTATGCAAGTTAGTATCCGGCCGGACCTTTCCTCATAAAAATACCTCACACTCAGCCTCATTGGCTATATTGCTCACACATTTCAATATTTATCAAATGGCCATTTTAGTGAGACTATCCGCCCGGCTCATTCTCACTTCTTATATATCATTTTTGGTAGCTATATGCACGACTCAGCTTGCCCATCACACACAATATTTTAATCAATCAAATGGCCATTAGTTAGACTATCTGCCCGGCTCAGTCTCACTTCTCACATAGGTAGCTATATGCCCGGCTCAGCTTGCCTATTACACACAATCACATATTTTCCTCACATCCTCACATGCCTTACAACATAATGCCAAATGCATAGATTTCAATCATTCTCATAACATATCAAAATGCATATGTACAATTATATCATCATAATTCAACATCCCTTTTTTATTCTTCATCATTTCCATTTCTCATAGTGCATCACAATTCATCACTATACACTTCCATATTCATAACTTCCACTTACACAATTATAAACGGAGAATATACCGTTCATATACCAAAAGTATAGTAAAATCATATGCCATATATATCATTCATAGACCAAAAATATACTAAAAGTATACTAAAATCATATACCATATATATCATTCATATACCAAAAGTATACTAAAATCATATATCACACATATATATATATATATTCATCATTCTTACCAATTAAATAGCATACATAAATCAATATAGTTAAATAACTATGATTACTTGAAAATTACTACATGTAAGCATTATGTTAATAATTACTTACCTCAAGCCTTCAACTCCTTCTTAAATAAAAGCTCTCCCTATTGAATAGAGTTTCCTCTAGCTCTATCAACTCTTACATATAATCATGTGCCAATTTCAACAAGCAAGCATAGCAATTCACCCTAAAATCACAAAAGGACAACTAGATGCTCAAAGTTCAATATACCGAAATAATTCACACACATGTCCAAAAATCATAAAAATATTGCTAAAGCTAGATCTATGAGTCTACTTCAAATCTCAACTAGAATTACTTAATTTGGATGTGTGTGAAATTAATTATGGATTTTTGATGCAACTCAGGTAAAACAGACAAAACAGAGTTGATAGCATGAGCACGAAAATGTAAAGCCCTTCCAGTTAGTCTTAACAGTAGAATCAGCTAAATCTCAAAACATAAAAGTTATAGAGGACACTCTGAAGTTTTCAAAGCATCTAATCTTGCTCAATTTGGAGTTCTATAACTTTAGATATCACTATATAACCAAAATATAAGAAAACTAACAACAAACCTACATGCACTGCTATTAGCATGTTTAATACATGATATTCATGTTGCTCTCAACAATCGTACACATATCCAAAAATTACCAAATTTACATAAACTCTTTATACATGAGTCTACTTTTAATATCAACTGAAATCACCCAATTATCACTTGTAGGGAATTAATTATAATAAATATAGTAACATCAGGTCACAGGAGATGACAAAGTGATCAATAAAATGTCTAATTCATTTCGACTATTTAAACAATATTTTTAGCTCAGACTTAAAACTTGAGAGTTGTAGAGAACTCTTTAAAGTCTTTTCAGAATTAAACAGATCCAAATTTGGAGCTCTATAGCTTGATTTATCATAAAAATATGGAGACTAAAATTTTAGCAAAAATAGAGCATGCATTTAAACCCCCCAACTTAATCACAACTTAATCAAAAACATAAATAGCTTACCAAGTGATGCTCTTGAACCTTGAAGGTTGCTAATTCTAGCCTAGACTCCAAATTTTACAGCCAAATCTACTCTCTCTCCTCACCAAATCCCTAGTTCCCTTTTGAAAGAAAATAAGTGCAACTTAGATAGTTCAACAAAAGCTCATTCACCAATATTTTATGCATGGCCATATGAGGAAGAAGAGGATAGAGGCAAATTTTATGATATTTATTACCAAATATCCATTTAGCTCCTTAATGAAATGTCACTCTTCCCATCTAGTCCTTGAACTTCTAATTACTACACTCTAGTCCTTATTTTCTTACAATTTAGTCCTAAATAACACCTAATTTCCAATCTAATAACATTTCACCCTCACTACATACCCCTATAGACCACATATAATTCAATAAGTAATTACTCACAATATGCATGAAATTCATATACTTCAGGTATAATGATTTCTAATGCATCATATCCACTCTTATCAAATAATATAAAATGAAATGTATCAAATTACATGCCCCCGCTTTGCAGGCGTTATAATTCTCCCCTCCTTATAAAAATTTCGTCCCTGAAATTTAATATCTCATTATCTTCTAGAAAAAGAAATAAATTTTTCTACTTCATTAGCGCTTCTACTTCATTAGCGCTTCTACTTCTTATGTTACTTCTTTAAGGGAATGATAACTTCACTTTACCTTTACTATTGAAATCACTTTATCCTCAATCACTTCACCTTTTAATTTAAAATTTCTATCTCAGGCTTTTATATCACATGACTAGGATCCGATATATATCATTTCAATAATAACACATTAAATACATCATGATTAAATAACAATTTCCTTAGCAAATCCAATTGATATACCAATAGTCCACCTTCTTTACAGTTTCATATTGTTCTCCATATCTCAGACTCAATTTTCCTTTTCTTCCAAATCCTAAAATTTCCTTTTTAGCCTTCTTAATCATATGAATTCAGCACCCTAAGGAATAAATCACATAAATGATACTAAATATGATGTACTTTATCAGAGGTTAAATTCTCCCCTTAAGCTGTCAGGTTAACATGAATTACAACCGATGCAAATATCTCATCTTTATGTATATGTTAAACCTTAGACATAAAAGAACAGTTGTTCCTATTTGACCGATATATGTATACCACACCTCTTTAATATAGAGGTACTAAAGCTTTCATTTAATTCCTTTGTGACATATAGAGGCTATAACTACAATATTCTATTCTTCTTTCAAGCTCCTAATTAGTTGAGACATATAATAATATAATATACAAGGATGAATATTTTTCTTATGCCAAAATAAACAATTTCACAAAAAAAAAATTGAAGCTTTATTTATATATATTGCATGCCATTAAAAGATCCCAAAGATTATGCAAATTTAAAAATTGCAACTCTTATCTCACACTTACAAAATCATTTTCACCTCAACCATTGAATTCCTGAAACTCAAAAATATTTAAAAATAAAATCTTCACTCATAACAATACATGTATAACCATACTAGAAGAGCATAAATATAATCAATAAGCAATTTAGTACACATCTTATGAATCTCATATTTCAATACTTTATTTAATGTTTACACTTATTTCAACAATAAGGATATCATCTCGCAATAATTCATACTTTCTCCTCTCAATCTCATTGTTTGGTATCATTTTACATTTCACATAGTCGATGGTCACAAAGCCAATCGACTTAATCACACATCATAGCATCATTTATACTCAATAGATCACACTCAAGTTTGTAATAAATACACACATACAACCACAATTCAATATCAACACATTTAATGTTTATGACATTCAATCATAATTCTCATAACAGTTACATCAACTCCTCTCTAGTGCACAATTATTAAGCACATTGTAGCATACTATAATATTATCACATTCCATATTACCACTCAATATTCATAATATTATAATAACTATTTACCAAAATACATTTCACCTCAACATTCAAACACTATCGAAGAATCTTGCTCATTGATGACATATATGCATCTGGTATACCATTCAATCCAAACGACATAATCACAAATTCATACCTTTCATTTCCAGTTTTACATACCATATTTGAAAATGAAATGTTTTATCATTCAAAATTGCTAATATCTCAGTTCCAAAACTATCTTCAAAACCACTATTGCATCTCTCGATTAATCAGGCAACCTTCCATTCCTCAATTACGGATAATTATTTTTCATTAAGATATTGTTCGATTACCTGTAATTATTACCTAACCTCATACTACTATCCTTTTCTCTTATAGACTAAATTGATGCCCTTCATGAAGAATTATTCCCTCTAATAAGCTACCTTTTAAATTCTTCAATTTCTATTGATGTGCACAAAGTAATCAATATGGATACAGTCTTTAGAATAATTCCATTTTAAATCTATTCTTCAGTGTAAAAATAATTTCAATATTTCATCTAGAACACATTAGGAAATTTTTTGATTATAAGTACATCCATTACCCTTGAATCAACTTCATTAAATCATGATATTATCTATATAATTTCTTACTCATCTGCAATCATAGAATATATAATTATAGTTGAAATTCAACTAATATGTACAATCTCCCTTTTAATCATTGTTTCTATCTTTCTCTGTCTCTAAATATCCATACCCACCTTCTTAACATACCAATCTACAATGATACTATAGTTTCATACCTAATCAAATTCTGAAATAATACTATACCTCTTCCCAATTCAATGACTATTGCAGTCTGCCTATTAGTTATATTGTTCTACTATCTTGAAATAAAATATCATCACCAAATTTACTATCACAACATTCTAGCAGGCATTAAAATATATCTACCATGTCCTTAATAATGCAAATGGGCCATATATACGTAATGCATACTCATCCAAATGATTATCAAGTCCAATGTGTGTTACAATACCTTTTTTTTCTTATTCTCTTAGCTTTCACTTGGTTTACTACTGATTTGGAATATTTTTTTTTCTTGTACCACTTTGTTTAATTAGCTAAGATCTTTCAACAGTTTTTCTTTAATGAACAATCTCTAAAGAAATGCCCCACTTACTACACTAGTAACAGACATCAAGTCTAAGACCTCAATAATTTCTGGATGAATTCTATCATAACTATTACATATTGAAGTTGATGTACTGCTCATAAATTTATTAGTGCTTTATTGACTTTTAAATCTTCTATATTCTCTATTATATACTTTTCTCATATTTCACAATTCATATCATAACCTATAGATCATAATTCATCCATTGTATATAAAGCTTTATTATAAGAACCTAACGATAAAAGCTCAGTTTACGAGGAATCTACCAAAAATTTGGCAAAACCTCCCCTAAAATATAGACATCTCCCTACTAAAGTAGGGCCAATCCTACAATAAAATAACTACACTTCTATAAACAATCTCAATTAGGGCTCAGTTATCCATCACACTACAATTACATTTAACTGAGCCTCACCAATATACTATTATTGGTAATACATGAGCATTGCCAAGATCACAATGCATTCACATAAATCTTCACATCATATATATTTTTCGCATATTATGATAAATTTTTATACACATATTGCACCTTCATATCAGTATATATGTCATTAATAATTCTAAAGGGCACACTCATATAGTTCATATATTTATTTCATATCACATCACATATCTTGCTTAAACAATGACACTGCATAACTAATTCTCCTTTCATCAGTACTTATTAATTCAATCTAAAATTTTTTCTGCACTCTATAACCATTCCTCTTCTATGACAAAATTATTAATACCCATGAAAATCTTTGCACCTTACTCTTGTATCTTTTTATAGTTCTTCATCAATAATGCTATCCACTTGCTCTTGACTCATTATTCTCATCATTTAATCAAATCTCAAAATACAATTGTATCTAACTTATAGAGAGTTATAAATGAAAAATTATTTAAGCTCATATAATGCATACATATGTATTATCTATCAAGGAACTCTAATGACATATTTGGGCCGATGGGTTAAGCTTGGTGTCCTTCCATCCTGATATGTGCAACGTACATCAACTATATATCATGAATGTATAATGTTTTATGTCCCGAGGAAATATAATCCCCGCTTTGATACCACTTAATGTAGCACCCTCCAGGTACCACATATAAGTGTCTAAACAACAAATAATCACATGGCATAAAAAAATTTCTGATGAAAGATATGCATTTTTATACAAAACTCTTATCATATATATACATAACTTTATATCAAAATATAATTAATGATTTAATACAAAATGTCCTAATGCCAAAATGATCAATGTTCATATGGATGGAGATGTTAACACCAAGCCTGTCTTTTTGACCCACCTGAGCTCACTACTAAACTCACATTAAGCCTTCAATTAACAAGCCTCAAGCTAGGCTATTTATCAAAGCCTGAAAACTACAATTGCAAAGGAATGAGCTTACGACTCAATAAGTAATTAATAAGATAAGTTTACATATAGTTCTCGTCAAGAACTAATTAAGAAAAATATACAATTAATTTTTTATACATCAAACCTTAATAATATAACATTTCCATCAAGCTAATCTTAGGTTTCAAGTTCACAGGAGTGCATTAAAAAGAAGTTCGATGCTCAAAAATTTGAAACAAGTAAACTAGTGAAAATCAGGAGCGTGCCGACTTGGGCCGGCGTGCCGATTTGGGACAGTCATCTCCTGTGCCGACTTGGGCTGAAACTGGTGCCGACTCGCCTGATGTTGGTGCCGACTCATGCTCCCGTGCCAAGTCAGCACAGAGGCCGTGCGTGCCGAGTTGCACTTGACTCGGCACGGTGTGTCGAGTCAGTATGCCTTCTAGGCATTCCTTCTTTACACCTACACATTTTGACCCCTATGTGCGGGCATTTCATACGGCCATAATTAAAACAAACACATGGCCGTGTCCAAACCTATGCAACATTCAAATACTACAAATATATATACAAACACCAAATCTCATTTGTTGATGCCTCAAATACCTCAAGTTACACCATTCCAAATAAACCATAACAAAATCCTCACATTCGATCCACAAATATAATTTTCATATTCAATTTACATCATAATTCTCACATTCAACAAGTATGCAAATATGGTGAAACAATGCATGTTTATGTAAGTTAGTATCCGGCCGGACCTTTCCTTACACAAATACCTCACACTTAGCCTCATTGGCTATATTCCTCACACATTTCAATATTTATCAAATGGCCATTTTAGTGAGACTATCCGCCCGGCTCAATCTCACTTCTCACATATCATTTTTTGGTAGCTATATGCCCGGCTCAGCTTGCCCATCACACATAATATTTTAATCAATCAAATGGCCATTAGTGAGACTATCCACCCGGTTTAGTCTCACTTCTCATATGGGTAGCTATAAGCCCGGCTCAGCTTGCACATCACACACAATCACATATTTTCCTTATATCCTCACATTCCTCACAACATAATGCCAAATGCGTATATTTCAATCATTCTTTCAACATATCAAAATGCATATGTACAATTATATCATCACAATTCAACATCCCTTTTTCATTCTTCATCATTTCCATTTCTCATAGTGCATACAATTCATCACTATACACTTCCATATTCATAAGATCCACTGACATAATTATAAATGGAGAATATACCATTCATATACCAAAAGTATACAAAAAGTATACTAAAATCATATGCCATATATATCATTCATATACTAAAAATATACCAAAAGTATACTAAAATCATATACCATATATATCATTCATATACTAAAAATATACTAAAATTATATATCACACACACACACACACACACACACACACACACACACACACACACACACACACATATATATATATATATATATATATATATATATCATTCTTACCAATTAAATAGCATACATAAATCAATATAGTTAAATAACTATAGTTACTTGAAAATTACTACATATAAGTATTATGTTAATAATTACTTACCTCAAGCCTTCAACTCCTTCTTAAATAAAAGCTTCTCCTATTGAATAGGGTTTCCTCTAGCTCTATCAACTCCTACACATAATTATGTGCCAATTTCAACAAGCATGCATAGCAATTCACCCTAAAATCACAAAAGGACAACTAGATGCTCAAAGTTCAATATACCCAAATAATTCACACATATGTCCAAAAATCATGAAAATATTACTGAATCTAGACTATAAGTCTATTTCAAATCTCAACTACAATTACTCGATTTGGACATGTGTGGAATTAATTATGGATTTTTGATGCAACTCGGGTAAATCAAGCAAAACAGAGTTGACAGCACAAGCACAAAAATGTAAAGCCCTGCCAGTTAGTCTTAACAGCAGAATCAGCTAAGTCTCAAAACATAAAAGTTGTAGAGGACACTCTGAAGTTTCCAAAGCATCTAACCTTGCTCAATTTAGAGTTCTATAACTCTAGATATCATTATATAACCAAAATATAAGAAAATTCACAATCAACCTACATTCACTACTGTTAGCATGTTTAATGCATGATGTTTATGTTGCTCTCAACAATCACATACACATCCAAAAATTACTAAATTTACACAAACTCTTCATACTACTTTCAATATCAACTGAAATTACTCAATTATCATTTGTAGAGAATTAATTATAACAAATATAGTAACATAAAGTCACACAGGGTGACAAAGTGATTAATAAAATATCTAATTCATTTCAACTATCTAAACAACATTTTTAGCTCAGAATCAAAACTTGAGAGTTGCAGAGGACTCTCTAAGTTTCTCCAGAATTAAACAAAACCAAATTTGGATCTCTATAGCGCGATTTATAGCAAAAATATGGAGACTGAAATTTTAGCAAAAACAGAGCACGAATTTAAACTCCTTCCCCCAACTTAATCACAACTCAATCAAAAGCATAAATAGCTTACCAAGTGATGCTCTTAAACCTTGAAGGTTACTAATTCTAGCTAGACTCCAAATTCTATAGCCAAATCCACTCACTCTCCTCACTAAATCTCTAGTTCCCTTTTGAAAGAAAATGAGTGCAACTTAGCTAGTTTAACAAAAGCTAACCCACCAACATTTTATGCATGGCCACGTGAGGAAGAAGAGGATAGAGGTAAAATTTATGATATTTATTACCAAATATCCACTTAGCTCTTTAATGAAATGTCAGTCTTCCTATTTAGTCCTTGAACTTCCAATTACTACACTCTAGTCCTTATTTTCTTACAATTTTGTCCTAAACAACACCCAATTTCCAATCTAACAACATCTCACCCTCACTACATACCCCTATAGACCACATATAATTTAACAAGTAATTACTCACAATATGCATGAAATTCACATACTTCAGGTATAATGATTTCTAATGTATCATATCCACTCTTATTAAATAATATAAAATGAAATGCATAAAATTATATACCCCCACTTTGCAAACATAGGCCGAGACACGGGCGTGTCTCAGACCGTGTGTTGAGACACGGGCGTGTCTAAGGTGGTAATTTTATCTAGTGAGATACACGGGCGTGTCCTTGGCCTTGTATGTATGTTGAGTTTTGGACAAAGAATTATACGGGCAAAGACATGGGCAGCCCTTGGCCATGTCTACATATGGGAATTTGGACAGTGAGGTACACGGGATGAAACACGTCCGTGTTCCAGACCATGTCCTGACTGTGAATTTTGGCTAGTAGACTACACGGGGAGAGACACACCCGTATAGTCCATACTTTCATTAATTAACTAAATTTCTTTTAATTAGTTCTTGAGAAGTTTTATTTGTGCATGTTTTAACAATTGCTTATTGAGTCGCAAGCTCATTCTTTTGCAAATTGTGGATTTCAGGTCTCGGATAGTTAGTCTAACTTATGGGTGTGTTGATAGTGCACTTGAGGATGTTTTCCTGAGAGCTCAGGTGGGTCCGAAGTAAGCTTGGTGCAACCATGTCCATCCGCATTATCATGGCAATAAGCATTTTATTTTGACTATATATGTATATTATTAAGTATTTTCAATGTTTCGAACAAAAGTTTTTATTATATGTACATATACTTATCTTTTATGAAAATTTTTCTTATACACTATGTCATTTAATTTTGATGGACATGTGTATGCGGCACTTAAAGGTGCTACATAAATCAACAAACCAAAGAGTCATCTTTATGCTAACTTAAAATAACCAAACTTTATTTGTAGAATACTCAATCTTTAGATGATTTTCTAATATATGATAGAAGCTAATCAGCCTCTTGTCAAAGACAATCTTATAAAATTACTCATAACATAATTTTGACCAAATACATATATCAACAAAATATTGAAGAAAATAAGGAGAATTAAATTTTATGATTTTATTCATTTGTCTTTATGTTTAGAATCATTAACTTCTTTATTTCTTTCATTAGATTATATCAAATTACAATCAATTTATACTCTAGTGGGATACTTGTATATAACTCAAGTGTTAGAAAGAACCAAAACTTTTGGGTTTAAGAATTTACTTTAATGTGGATAAATTAATCAAAACTTTCTAATACCTCAAAAGCAAGTGTATATAAATGTAATAAAATATAAATATTATAAAAGAGCATACTTATGTCTGTATTAATTAATAATTTATACTTTGCCATGCGAAAAAACTTTTGTTTTAGTGGTTATTGAAACTCTACTAATAAAAAATTAGGAAACATTCTTTACAAAAATTATGATAGTAAAGGCTATCAACCATGTTGCATAACTATATGCTCTTGCTTATTAGCTTTAATGCAGAGTAATTGAATTTGCAGTTTAATAAACTAATATGACTTCACTAATGTCAGTTGATGTCATAGCTTATATATATATATATATTAATCTTCTTCATTTCTTCATAAAAAAAGCCAGTTAATTTCACAATATTAACTATATTATTGTAATTAAAAGATGAAAAATTAATAATGCAATTTTAATCAACCATAAATACAAGACAATGATAATGTCATAAGCTATAAAAGACATTATATTCGAAAATTTTTACAGATCATTATACAAACACTTTTAGGCAGAAAGTATAACATGCAATTAAAAATTTCCACATAAGCTCAATTGAAAAATATACTTAGCTTTTGTAAATTTAAACACCTTTGGGCAAAATAAATTACTCAGATTAATTTATTTCTAACATAATACTTTATATATAATATCTTTATAGTTGATATATAATCAACACCTTTGGGAAGAATAATTATAATATAAAAAATAAAGACATCTCTAAAACATGTAAGACCCACATTCATAAGAAATTTAGAAATTTGGTGGCTACAATTTTACTAAATTTTCTAAGAAAATCTGACATTGAGATACTCTTTATATTGTCCTGATAATAATTTTTATAATACAATTTTATTTTTTAAAATGTGGGGGCTTCATAATAAAAAAATTGTATTCTTTATTATTGTGACAAAAATTTAATTATAAGATAAATTTTATAATTTATATTTATTTTACAATATCACAATAAATTATTTGCCTTATTAATTAATTAATGAGAGATAAGTTATTCCCTCTAAGCAACAATCATATATTATTTTATTTAATAAAATAAAATAGTATATCTCGTTAATTAATTGTTGCTTAAAATAATTAATATGGCTTTAAATTGAATTTATGATGAAATTAAATAAATTTTAAAAGTTCAAGGGTCTTTATGAAAATCAAATAATAAAAGGAACTTTATTGACCACATTCATACTTCAGGGGCCATTTTGTACTTATACAGTATGTAAATGACCATCAAAACTAATTTCCACGGGTCACGCATTATTATTCTTTATTTGGACAACAATTCTTTAATGTATAAATAATACGTTGACACGGAGTTGTATGGGTCAAACTATTAGCTGGGCACCCCTTTTTTTAACATGCATGCGAACATACATGCACCTGACGAATCTGACCGAAACCATTTTATGGCATATGTAAGACGCACTCCAGTGCATAGAAATCAATTTTCTCATTGGAAAAATGCAATTTTTTAGCCCATAATTCAATTTTTGACAATTTTTGCTCAAATTTCTGTCCAAAATCAATATCCAAACTAATTTTCACCCCTAAACACAAACTTTACACATCAATTTCATAAAATCAATCCATGAATAAAATCATCTAAAGAAAATTTATATATGCTAAAACTTCTCTATTTTAGCTAAAACAAATTCATGAATACAATCACTTCATTTAAACCAAAAATTCAATTATTTTAAGTCCATGAGATATGCTCTAATACCAAGTGTTAGAAAAAAATTCATGAAACTAAGAGCAACACTGATCAAACCATACATATACATACCTCAAATTTCTTAAGTCATCGAATCTTAAAATACAAACTCATAAATTGAATAGTTGAAATAGTAAACCTATGAGGAATTGAAGAATGAATTACATCAAAAGAATTCACCAAGCTCTTCTTTCCTTTCCTCCCAAAGCTCCTAATCTTTCTCGTTCTACAGGAGAAAGGGTTGTG
>CATIWO010110819.1:0-19818 GCA_949673435.1 Macaranga tanarius | reverse complement strand
TGGACAATCGTGAGTTATTACATGATAGTTTTTTAAATTTTTTTATGCCATAATATGAAAAAATATCTAAATAAATTTAGACAGTAGTGTTTACATCATGCCACTCGGCTGTTTCTTTTCAAAGTTGTGTGCAATTTATTCTCAAAACATAATTTATGGTAGAGACAGCAAATTTTGTCGGATGCTTTCAATTTATGCTGACTGCTAGTTAAAAGCGGCAGAAAAAAAAATCAAATAGTGTGATATTAACCTAATATCAAAGAAAAGTATTTATTTTCATCATTCTCCTATATATGTATGTATGTATAGACGTTTGAATGGCATATAAATTTATTTTACATATTACCAATTTGCATAATTAAGATCTAAAAAATAAATTTTAAATATACAAACTGAGCATCAAATATGTTAACTTTGCTCTCACCTAAAAATATAGATTAATTAATTAAGATGTACATGTATTTTTTTAGAAGTTGATTATTGAGGATATATACGAGTAAAGTTGGTTCAAAATTGCTGTGTAATTGAACTTTTCTTTTCAATAAAAAATGAGTAAAATGAAGGAATAAAATCACTTTACAAAAGCAACTTTAATTAGTTATTTTCTCAAACTTTATTTTTTTTTTCTTTTTGTCTCACTCCTACAAATTTAGTGAGAATCCTCTCCTTCATTTTCAATCCACCGAGCTACTGACAGTCCCTATTTTTCAGCAATCATGGACGCTTTGACCGAAAAGAGAGAGAATTGCTTGCATGGTTGGCAAATATGTAGTCACATATGTGAATTTAGATCATGTACATGTGGTTAGTTAAACTAATTTTTAAGTACAAAAAACTTTTTTTTTTGGTGTGTCCGTGTGTATTAGGGGTGTAATTGAGTTAAGTCGAGTCGACACCGTGTCAAGCTCGAGTTTGACTCAATTTAAAAACTCGAAGTTCGAAACTGCACTCGAACTCGATCGAGCTTCATTTTCAAAACTCGAGCTTGACTCGATTAAATAATTCTTTTACTTGAACTCGACTCGATTAATTATTTAAAATTTTAAAAATATATATTTTTAAATATTCGACCTCGACTCAAATTAGAACTCGACTCGGTTCGATAAAATCTTTTTATAATTATATTAAAAAAAAATAATAAAAAAGTAAATATGAATAAGCTCGATTAGACTCAATTAATTTTGATTAGGCTCGATTAAGCTCGCGAGCCTATCAATCAAGTATTAAGGAGTTCGAGCTCAATTCGACGGTCTACTTAAGTAGTTCGATCTTGAGCTTGACTTGATTCTGAGTAGCTCGCGAGTAGATTTGACTCGGTTACACCCCTAATATGTATATTTTGTGGTATTTTTGTTATTTTTTTAGAATGATATTTTTATTATTTTTACTAATAAAGAAATTATACAATTTAAATATTAATGAACCGTATAATAGAAAGAAATTAATTCTATTTTTTATAAAAAATAATTTCTAAATCAACAGCAATAGATTATTCAAAATGCTTTTTAAAAAATAAGTATTAGATCAATTCTTTATATATTTTTTATTACTTTAGTTTTTTAAAGATTTCTTTCATTTTTTTCACATGTATTTGTGTGTCTCAATTCTTATTTTATTTTATTTTTTAGAAGAAAAAAGGTCCAAAAATACCTTAATGTTTGTCTTAATTATCACATTGGTACCACTTTATATTTTTTAAAGTCCAATTATGACCCTAAAGTTCTCAAATTTGATACATTTAAACACAATCCCCCTGACGGTGTTAAATTTTTCGTTAGAATTAGGAGGGTGTTAAATTTTTCGTTAGAATTATGAGGGTGTTAAATTTTTTGTTAGAATTAAGAGACAATTTCCAAAAATGACCCTCATATTTACCCAAATTCTCATTTTGGCACTTTATATTTTTATTTGAGAAAAAATTAAATTTAGTATTTTAAAAATTTATTTTATTTTTAAATTTCAAGAATCAATTATTTGAGCTTCAAGTTTTAATTATTTCTTAAAATTGAATTAAAATTCTTAATTAAAATATGACTTATAAATGCATAAATTATTTTCTAATGCTAAATTCTTGAATATTTTTTATATTATTTCATATTCTTTTATGTGGTATTAAACACATTATCTACTTTAATTATAAATAAATTAATTAACATTTATACTATTTATACTATATGATTTTATTATAATATATAGTTATGTTTTGCACTACCAGAATAAATAGAAAAATATAAAAAAAAAATTGGCAACTAAAATCAATAATATTTATAAAATAATTTAATTTTTAGAAAAATGAGGGATATATGAAAAAACTAAAATCAAATAATTAGTTTAAATTATATTTTAATTCATATGTAAAATTAAAATAAAGAATTTTAAATTTTATAAAATAATTAAAACTTAAAGATCAAATAGCTTATTTTTGAAATTTAAAAATAAAAATAAATTATTGAAGTACCAAATTTAATTTTTGTTCTCAAATAAAAATATAAAGTGCCAAAATGAGAATTGAATTAAACATGAGGTCATGTTTGAACATTGTCCTTTTGTTTTAACAAAAAAAAGTTAACACCATTAGAAATTGTGTTTAAATGTAATAAATTTAAAAACTTTAGAGTCATAATTAGACTTCAAAAAAGTATAAAATATCAAAATAAGAATTGAGGTAAATATTAGAGTCAATCATTTTTGAACATTTACCCATTTTTTATAATATAAAATTGTAAATTTAGATAAATTTAATATATATCTCATCATATATATAAACTTAATTTCGTATTACTTACATGCATGATTAAATATGATTCACGTTCTTTTATTTCTTTTCTCTAGATTCATTGTTGCGGTGAACATGATCTAGTTTTAACATTTTTATTTAGACACACACATTATTGGTGTTTTTTGCAAGTTGAATAAACATGATCACTATGTGAGATATTTAAGAGTGATGATATTCTCCATAAACATTATTATTGTGGATGGGAGGACATGCTGCATGTGAGATGACTAACTTGCCTCCAAAAATTGAACGAAAAAAAAGAAAAGAAAAGTGTAGATATTATTTTTTATATTTCCATGCATGGAATTAAGGGTGTTCATTCGGTCAGTTCAATTAATTTTTCGGTTAAACCGAAATTTTTCAAAATCGAACCCAACTAAATTTTTGTTCGGTTATAAAAATTTAAAAATTATATGTGAAAAATGAACCAAACCGAAAATTTTAAAAATATGAATTATTTTTGTATTTTTATATTAAATTAGTATATATTTTTTAAAAAATATTTAGAAATATAAAAATAAAAATTCGATTAGTTCGGTTAATTCAGTTAACCGAAATTTTTGTATACAAAATTGAACCAAACTAAATTTTAATTTGATTCAATTCAGTTCTAAAATTTTTTTAAAAAAAAACTGAATCGAACCAAATAGAATCAATTTGATTTGCAATTCGGTCAGTTCGGAACCATGAACACCCCTACATGGAATTCAGCATTAATTTAGTGTTTCTTGGATCTATCAATAACTACAAATGGAGCAAATTTACTTAAATATCATTCAGCTTTTTTTCCAATCATTTTTGCTTTGTAGATTTTGGATGGGATGTGATGGGAGATCTATCCTCTTTCATCCAGTGATAAAAAAAAAAAAAAAAGAAAAAAAGTCAGTATCATATTAAAAAAATATTAGATTTACAGTCTGATAATTTCTTTCTAAAAATAAGTTTATTATTATTCTGTTAAAGTTTAGATAAAAAAAATTTAAAAAATAGTTATATATTCGTATACTTTATTAAAAATTATATTTATAAAACAAATTATAAATTATATCAGTAAAAAAAATTTCATGACTCTTAATTTTTATTATATCATTCCACTTGAGTTTTTCCTTATTAATTAATAATATTTATTGATTTAATGATAAAAACTATAATTTTTTTAAAATATTAAGTATTATATATGAAAGGAGCTAATTTTTTTTTTCTTCTGATAGGATCGATCAAATACTAGGATTGTTGTAAAAAAAATAATAAAAATGAAATATTTTTAAAATTGGTTAACTTAAAAAAATTACCTTTTTTTATAGCTGAAATTTTTATCTTATTGAAAATTTTGGCAATTGTCTTCTTTTTTTTTTTTTTTTTGAGAGGGCAATTGAACTTTTAATAAAGAACAATCAAATTTAATAATTTATGAAGCAATTAAAATTCATTTATACATAAAAATATATTGGAAAAGATATTATTAAAGAAAAAATCGAAAGAAAAATGGACGATATTGAAAATTCCAAAAAAAAAAAAATAAGTACCACAACTTTTTTTAAATAAATATCAAATCCTCCCAATTGGTCACGGACCCCACGCTTCCCTCGCTTCATCTTTCCCACGTGATCTTCCAATCCCAAAGGTCCTCATCACGTGGCAAAATACGAAACGTACACGTGTCCAACGATGACGATAAAGGCGCCATGTATCGTTCCCATTATTATATCAAAACCATTTTCAATTTCGCTCCTTTCACTACACACCAGAAAGAAAGTACTCACACAGAGCTGAGGTGAACTGATGGATCCATTGATTAATATTCTAAAACTCTGTTTGGTTGCTGAGAAAATGCTGGAAAATGGAAGAAATTTGAATATATTCTAACCTTGCTTGATCCTTATGTTGATGAATCTTTTTGTTTAGCTTGTATGTAAAATGATTCTAATTCTTTTGGAGATTTTTTTTTTTTTCTTTTTTTTGCTTCAGGTACAAGGAGTGGATAAAGATATAGATAAAGGAATAATATACTATGAGTAATAGCATAAGTCACAATTTGTTCCAGCAGAGTTTGGTTCGTCCTTATGCAGTTTTAGAGCATCGAAGCAAGCTCAATCCGTCGTCGTCTTTTTGTTCCGGCGTTCCGATACGCTGGTCGTCGCCGATATCATCGTCGTCTAGTTTTTATGGAAATAAATTAAAACTTAAGAAATCTAAATTAGCTATTGGAACTCCTCCTTCTGCTGCAGCTACTCCGCGTGCTGTTTTAGCTATGGATCCAGCATCTGAGGTAATTTTGATGACTATTAGTTAGAATAATTGCGTATTAATGTATATTTTTAGTTAGGTCTGTGTTGGAAAGTGAATGAATTAGGATATTTAGCAGCAGTGTAGGTGTTTTAAGTAGAATTTAATGGATTAGCTTGATGTTGACTCGTTGAAGTAGTTAGTGTTATGGAAAATGATCTGCATTATCTTGAACTTAGTGAATTTGTACTAATGTATTTGGAATTTTGCTTTTGAAATAGTTAGTGTTATGGAAAATGCCTTAGATTTTGAATCGTAATGTGGTGTGATGTGTTGCTTAATACGTTGCGGTCTGGTCCTTTTGCGTCCTTTGTGCCATGAAATGTCGTTTATGTTGATTTGTTTGCTTTTGGAATAAATCATTTGCAAAGAATTCAATGTTTCAAAATCATGCCGCACAGTTTCATTTCTTTCGAAATGATTTGGAAATGTAAGTTCAAAGAATTGAATTCCGGCAATTGTGATCTTTCCAATCATGAGAATTGGATAAATAGAATTTAACTGAACTTGAAATAATTTAAATTCTTCTGATTTTTAGATATAAACGATATGCGACAGAGAGAGTGCACCTGATAAGCATACTGTTGTTCTCAATGCTTAAGATGTTCTAACAAAATCTTTCCTTGCTTACAGCTTGTGGGAAAATTCAATCTTGATGAAAATTCTGAGTTGCAGGTATGTCATTGTCAGTTCTGGATATATGAATCTCTATTTAGCTGAGACAAATTTCGGTATTGTAGATTATTGTACATCCTATATAGGCTAAAGATGCATTCATTGAAGTTTCTTCCTTCTAACTGAGCAGGTTTTTGTAACCAATGCTGGTTCTATCACACAAGTAGATTTTCAGATATCATATGGTAGCGATTCTTTGCTGCTACATTGGGGTGGGATACGCGATAGAAAGGAGTAAGTCTAATCCTGGTAACAGGAATTGTTTATTTATGTTAGCATTTGTACAAGTTTTGATTGATGTTTTAATTGTTTAGGCATCTTTCTTTCTTATGCTGCTTGTTCTTTTTGTCAGAAAGTGGATACTTCCTTCTCGTTGTCCAGAGGGAACCAAAAATTACAAGAACAGAGCCCTTAGAAGTCCTTTCGTTAAGGTAGGTGCCGAAAAGGGGAACTTGTTGGTTCCATTAGTCTGTCTGTCATTTGGATTGTTAAAAAATAAAAAAAACCTTTGATGGACAGTAATAATAATTAAATGGTTGTTTGTTTGTGCAATTCTTTTCTTTTTTAGTCTGGTTCAAATTCTTACCTCAAAATAGAGCTTGATGATCCTGCGATACAAGCCATAGAGTTTCTAGTACTCGATGAAGCCCAGAATAAGTGGTGAGATTTCATTAGTGCTTTTTCTAGGACAGTATCTCTTATGAGCGAGTTAAATTGATATGCTGTTTCTATTTCTTTCTTTTCATTATTTTCACTTGCAGGTTTAAATATAAAGGTCAAAATTTTTATGTTAAGTTACCTGCAAGAGAGAAGGTGGTGATTCCAAATGTCTCCGTTCCTGAAGAGCTTGTACAAATTCAAGCATATCTGAGGTGGGAAAGAAAGGGCAAACAAATGTATACCCCTGAACAAGAGAAGGTGAGTGTTGAAAGTTGCTATGACATTTGTGATGTTGAATATTACAAAGACCTTCCTTCTTGTGAAAATCAGTTTCAGTTGGCATGTAATTTGATAAAATTATGCTTTGTATTTGTGGATGGATACAAGTCCAAAATTGCATTTCCTTTATATTTATGACTTATGTTGGCTTAGTTTAGCTTTTCTTAGTTTATGATTTTGGGTCTTACTGTAGGAAGAATATGAAGCTGCTCGTATTGAGCTGTTGGAGGAAGTGGCCAGAGGTACTTCTCTTGAGGACCTTCGAGCGAGGCTGACAAAAAAAAAAGATACACAAGAAATTAAGGACCCACCTGCCACTGAATCGAAAACCGAGATACCTAATGATCTTGTCCAGATTCAAGCTTATATAAGATGGGAAAAAGCAGGGAAACCCTCATATCCTCCAGAGCAGCAACTGGTAAACTTTACTATCTCCTTTTGCCTGATTAATTTATGTAATATTTTTCTTTTAAGTTCCTGTGCTGTATACAACATATACCATCAGTTATCCATTTATGTTTCACACAATGAGATTGTTAGTATTGCTAGTACTTGACCTTTTTTTGGCATTATTTTTCCGTTTATAGAGGGAATTTGAGGAAGCGAGACGAGACTTACAAAGAGAGCTGGAAAGAGGCGTCTCTCTTGATGAGATACGGAAGAAGATAACTAAAGGAGAGATTCAGAGCAAGGTTTCAAAGCAGCTGCAGAGAAAAAGTTATTTTAGTATTGAAAGGACTCAACGCAAAAAGAGGGACTTAGCACAGATTATTACTAAATATGCTGCTAAACCTGCAAAGGAACAGGTTTCAGCAGAACCAAAAGCCTTGACAGCAGTCGAATGTTTTGCTAAGGCAAGGGAAGAACAAGCTGGTGGTGCTGTTCTGAACAAGAAAATTTTCAAGCTTGCTATTGGGGAACTTCTGGTGAGATGCACTATTGCTCAGTTTTTTCCCCTACTCTGAAATCTACAAAGATTCCTTTAATTGCAAGGATCATTCTAACTTTCAAACTTCTCACACATTGTGAAGGTACTTGTGACCAAGCTTGCTGGTAAGACAAAGGTTTATGTTGCCATTGATTCCAAAGAGCCAGTGACTCTTCACTGGGCTTTTTCTAAAAAGAGTAGAGAATGGTTGGTAAGTTTCTGTGAAATGGTTAATTTTGGAAAAAATCCTTAAGACCATTGGTCATTTGGTGTTAGTATTGTTGTTTTCCTTTATATAAGTAAAGGTGAACTTTTTTTGTTTATTAATTGGTCATTTCAAATGAACGAACATTTTACAGGCACCACCTTCAAGTGTGTTGCCTCCTGGTTCAGTCATGCTGAGTGAGGCTGCTGAAACGCAACTTACCAATGTTTCTGCTGATGAACTTCCTTACCAGGTATGCCATGAGTGAATTTGACTTCTTCCCATGTTCCGTGTGCTTCTAAACCCTACACTGCATATCACCTTTTCAATCCACTTGATGTAGGAGAATTTCTGCCAGGTTTGGAGGCAGTAGATGCATTAAACAAATCCATAAAGAAAATGGCATATTATGAGAATATTCACTCTTTGATTTTCAGGTCCAATCTTTTGAACTGGAGATTGAAGAAGGCAGTTTTGTAGGGATGCCTTTTGTGTTTTCGTCTAATGGAAACTGGATAAAGAATAAAGGCTCTGACTTTTATGTTGAATTTGATGGTGGATCTAAGCAAGTCCAAAAGGTTGCTTTTTCCTTTGATACTACCACAAGTATTCATTGTGTTTTGGTCTTTTTACATCAATTTAATTAGACTATCCTTTTCAAAAGGACCCTGGTGATGGCAAAGGCACAGCCAGAGCATTGTTGGATAGAATTGCAGGATTGGAGAGTGAAGCACAGAAGTCCTTTATGCACCGGTAACTAAATTTCCATGATTCCTATCATAATTATGCATTTCTGACACTAGAGAAACTTTAACTTCTTTTCTCATAATGGACTTTGAAATATGAAGTTGCCACACTTTGAACATGTGGCATTTTAATGTGGAGCATCTGAATATATCCTGAGTGAACATTTTATTTATGTGTAGTGCATCAACGTGGTATACTTAAGTCTAGTGTAGGTTCTATAAGTGTTAAGTGTAGGGGTTGATTAGTGAATCTTTTCCTATGCTGCATGTAATAGCTTGGAACTTGCAGTCTCTTGTCTAGTCTTGTATTTAGGGTCACATGGCACTCAGCAATGCCAACTGTGGCTTAATTCTTGTCTTGGGAAGCAAACAAGGAATTAAAGGTATACGGTGGCATGAAGACCTTTCCCTTTTTCTTTCTGCATGTTCTGATATATGTGGCATGGGACTGCAGCAACGTGTTTGAGGTGTAGATTCTTCAAAGTTTCTGCTGTGATATCTGCTTGGCCTGTTTTCCTCTGTTTTTGTTTCCTTGTAGTTGAATTTTGTAGCCTTTTCTTTCATTAAATTTCACCGTGTCAGCAAAACTGGGGATAACTTTTCCAATCTATAGCTGCTTCTTACTTAGAAAAGTTGCACTCTCATTGTTGCAATGTTTTTTTTTTTTTTTTAAAAAAAGACAAAACAGTTCTGAGATGCAATATAATGAGACTAGTGCCTCCAGTGTCAGAGCTTACATGAAAGTAAAAAAAATTACAGCACTTCTGCTTTTATATTTTGTCCTATATTTAACTTTTTTCTAATAAAGGTACTATTACTTCTATTGATGATTATAGTGTAATTCTTATCAGTTTTGCTTTTGGAAATCATTTTACCAAAGACAGCATATGCTGTCCTCTGTATATGTTGTGTACACAATTTATCCCTAGAGATTAATAACTAGGATAAAACACGCACTAACAGCCTTAATATGTTCCTCAGAAATTTATCATTTTTGCTCATAATCACTTAGCTTGTAATTATTTTGGAATTTCCTGCTTGCTGAATTGTTATAGCAACAGTGTTTCTATGTTACTCATTTTAAACTAAAACAAGTGCATACAAACTGGCTATGTTGAATGCAATACTGGTAGTAGCCTAATGCTAGGTGTAAATGGTTTATGACATTGAAGATAAGGAATGCAATTTTTTCATCCTTATTTTTCCTCAACTCCAACTGGTAAGGTGATGAGAAGATAGTAAAAAACTCTGGTTTCCTTTCTCATCTCATTCACAATGATTCGAAGTTTCTTGAGACTTGCAGGAACCGTGGTGTAAGCTTAATTATTTGTGAAAACTATGAAGTTTCTCTCTCTCTCTCTCTTATTTATCTCTTTCTTCATGATGATGGTTAAAATTTTACTCTGGTTGATTAAATTAATATTTTTTCTAGTGCTGCTATTCAAATTTATTGATTTATCATGACAGCTGTGTATATTTATTTGTTACTATTTTGAAGTAATGTGCCATGTTGTTTCTCTGGGAATTATAATTCATGTTATTTTTTCTCTTCCTAGGTTTAATATTGCTGCAGATTTAATGGAGCAAGCAAAGGATTCTGGCGAATTGGGTCTTGCAGGGATCTTGGTGTGGATGAGGTTTATGGCTACAAGACAACTTATTTGGAACAAAAACTACAATGTCAAACCACGGTAAGTTTGTGAGAATAACGGACTTGACATAGCGATAGGCCATTTTTTTTCTTACGAGTGAATTAATTGGACTTTAGATTAACTGGCCCTATCTAACACTGGTCTTTCTCTGATGCGTGTATACTGTCTGGCAATACTGAATAGTTCATCCTTCTCTAGTTGTTAATACGACCATGTGTAATTGTCAGCGTTGCAAATTTATTTCTGCCTTCATTTATTGCAGTGAGATCAGTAAAGCACAGGATAGGCTGACAGACTTGCTCCAGAATATCTACACAAGTGAACCACGATATCGGGAGCTTTTGAGGATGATTGTGTCCACTGTGGGTCGAGGAGGTGAAGGTGACGTGGGACAACGTATTCGAGATGAAATCCTGGTTATCCAGGTCAATAATGAATCTTGTCCTATCTTTCCTTGTGTTTCTGTGCATTTCATATGGTTAGTTTCATTTAGAAGGGGATTCGGAATTTGAATAGTATGTGAAATAACTTATTATTTCCAGAGAAAAAATGACTGCAAAGGTGGAATGATGGAGGAGTGGCATCAGAAGCTGCATAATAACACAAGTCCTGACGATGTTGTAATCTGTCAGGTGCTGAAACTGTCAACTTGGGCATTCAGATTCAGTTATTTCACAATTTAAATGCTATTTACAAAAGCCTTCATGCAGGCATTAATTGATTATATTAAAAGTGACTTTGACATCAGCGTGTACTGGAAGACTTTGAATGAAAATGGAATAACAAAAGAACGACTCCTAAGTTATGATCGTGCCATTCATTCTGAACCAAACTTCAGAAGAGATCAAAAGGATGGTCTCTTGCGGGATCTTGGAAACTATATGAGAACTTTAAAGGTACATTATCAGAACCGTTAGGTAAAAGTTCATGGTTTGTTCAGTTTGTATATAAATCCCTTTTCAAAGGTACAATTAACTGGTGGTCAGTTTTGCTTTCTGCTGAATACTGTATGATTTACTTTCTCAATCTATTAATGCATTTTGAAAAATGTGAGAGAAATAAATGGTTCAGCTATACTTGAATGCATGCATATGCATATGAATATAGATGCCATACTGTACAAAAACATATAACATCAGTAATGGTCCCTTGGATTTCTTAATGAACATTTTCTCTTTTCTTTTCAATTCTGCATAACTAATGAAATAGCATTCTTTTCTGATAATGGTAAATTTTTCTTTAATACTCATTATTAGCTTCAAAGTGTTGAGTTTCTGTCCAATGTGATTGTAGGCAGTTCATTCAGGAGCAGATCTTGAATCTGCTATAGCAAATTGTATGGGTTACAGAGCTGAGGTATTGCCATATTCTCAACACAGCTTTGATCTGCATTATTTTTCTTTTATTTTTATAATTTTCTTCATTCTCTTCAGGGTCAAGGCTTCATGGTTGGGGTACAAATAAATCCCATTGCAGGATTGCCGTCTGGATTTCCGGTAATAATTTCAACTTTTTGTTGATGTGCTTTAGATGTCATTTGTCTGTGCAAATAATAAAATCCTGTTTTGTATCTTCTGGGACAGGAATTGCTCCAATTTGTTTTGGAACATGTTGAAGATAAAAATGTAGAAGCACTTCTTGAGGTAGAGGAAAACAACTGAGAGACAATTGCGATTACTGTTGTGCCTGTACTTTAACCTTTACCAGGTTTGCTGTTTATTTTTGAAATGCAGGGTTTGTTGGAGGCTCGTCAGGAACTTAGGCCATTGCTGTTTAAGTCAAATGATCGTCTGAAGGATCTTTTGTTTCTGGATATTGCACTTGATTCTACTGTTAGGACAGCTATTGAGAGGGGTTATGAGGAATTAAATAATGCTGGGCAAGAGGTAATTTTTTTTTTCTTGACCAGTCTTTAAAATGTTCATTAAAGTTTTCCTTTTTAGTTTCATCTCTGACTTGCTGGTTGCTAACTTTTTCAGAAAATTATGTATTTTATCACTCTGGTTCTTGAAAATCTTGCACTTTCATGGGATGACAATGAAGATCTTATTTATTGCATGAAGGTGAAATTTTAGCATAATATCCTTGGATCACTAGTTATAACTCATGTATCGTTGAACTTATTTTCATTGTAATTAGATATTTCATTTATTGTTTGCAGGGATGGAATCATGCCCTGAGTATGTCCAAAAGTAAAAATGATCAATGGGCCTTATATGCAAAATCAGTCCTTGATAGAACTCGCCTTGCCCTAGCTAGAAAGGGTGAATGGTATCAGCAAGTTTTGCAACCATCTGCAGAGTATCTTGGATCACTGCTTGGAGTAGACCAGTGGGCTGTATGTTTTTAGTTCTCTCCAGCCAAAAAATTTTCTTCTTTCTTTGATGGTATATACAATATGCCTTTATGATGCCTCAAAAATCAATTTATACAGGTGAGCATATTCACTGAAGAAATTATACGTGCTGGATCAGCTGCAGCTTTGTCCTTGCTTCTTAATCGACTTGATCCAATTCTTCGGAAGACTGCTAATCTTGGAAGGTTTGTGCAGCATTCATTGTCCTATGAAGTAATTACAGTGAACTTCTAATCTGACATGAGCAAAGGCTGGCTTTGTGATAGTGAGCATAGTGATTTTGATATGTGTGCCACTTAAAAGCTGACTGTCAACTGTAACTATGTTGGTTGTAACAGTTGGCAGGTTATTAGTCCAGTTGAAGTTGCGGGATATGTTGCTGTTGTGGATGAATTGCTCAAAGTACAGAATAAATCTTATGATCGCCCTACAATTTTGGTGGCAAGAAGTGTAAAAGGAGAAGAAGAAATTCCAGATGGTACAGTGGCTGTACTGACACCTGACATGCCAGATGTCTTATCCCATGTTTCTGTGCGAGCAAGGAATGGCAAGGTAATTGCATGCTACATTAAGATTATCTGTCTAAATATTGGATTCGCTACTGTTGAAATTTGAATAATAATGGCAGGTTTGCTTTGCAACATGCTTTGATCTCAACATTCTGGAAAAACTACAAGCAAATGAAGGGAAATTGTTGCATCTGAAACCTACATCAGCTGATGTAGTCTATCGGTAATCCTACCTAAGCTGTTTTTTTGAATGTCCATATGCAATGTTTCATGATGTGCATTAGAAAATGCTTTTTATGTGTGTCAAAAAATTTAGATTTGATATTTGTCATGCTAAATTACAGTGAGATAACTGAGGGCGAACTAGCAGATTCAAGTTCAACTAGCTTGAAAGAAGTTGGTTCTTCACCTATAAAGCTGGTAAAAAAGCAGTTCAAGGGTAGATATGCTATATCATCTGAGGAGTTTACAAGCGAAATGGTTAGGCTTGCAAAGTGACTTTTAAATATATGTCTTAGGATTTGTTTTTTTTTTTCTTATTTCTTATATTTGTTTTCTAGTTTGGTAAGGCTTGAATAAACCAGAAAATTTTGAATTTCAATTTCTGAGTTTGCCTAATTTGTGTGGTGACCAATTTCTTAGGTTGGTGCCAAATCACGCAATATCTCTCATCTAAAAGGAAAAGTGCCATCCTGGATTGGGATTCCTACATCAGTTGCCTTACCATTTGGAGTTTTTGAGAAGGTTCTTTCAGATGGTGCAAATCAGGTAACCATTATCTTGATTCTTCCATTAGCTCTTATGATTTTTTCAGTTTCCTGTATCTTTTATCATCAGTTCATTCAGAAATTCTTTTAATTTTCATTTTCCAAGTTGATATTTGCTATATGCCTATATCTAAGCAAGTTATCTTCTAATATTTTTCCTAACCTGCTTTTTTCTTTTATCTTTCTATTATCTTTTAATTTTTAATTCTAAAGGAAAAAACCATAGTTGTCGAATTCTGACTCATATTTCTTAGACCTTCCCAATATGTGATAGTTATAAGTGCAAGGAAATTAATCTGGAAAGGTTCAAAATTTGCAACTATTTAGGAAATCGATTGCTCTGTGAGCCAAAATTTAAGAAACAGGTAAATATAAGCCTAAAAGAGATGGTGAGGAGACATTTGCAGCCTGCACATCCTCCATTTTTTTTATGATGCTGTCCAGAATAGGTAACTTAAAAACACTTTTTGATGGTCACCTGTGAGTTTTTCTTAGAAAGTATTATGTGTAAAATGGCAAATATCTCTTGATAATTATCTCTTTTATTCTTCAATTTTTTTTCTTAGAATCCAAAATACTGCTGGTTGTGCAGGATGCAACATTTTTTTCAAGATCAACAATTTTGTTTACTTAAATTTTGTGGCATCACTAATTTTAGTTTTTTGTCTGATATTTTGTTTTTAAGATCAGAAGCTCACTTAAAGTGGCAAAAACATTGATTAGGAAAGTTTGTTTTTGGGTCGTGACAATTGATCATTCATGATTATGTATGTTCACTTTGGGAGTTGGGGTGAGCAAAAATAACCGAAAATCGAACCGAACCGACTGGTTCAGTTCGGTTTTCATGATAAAATTTGTTAATTCGGTTTTCAGAGTAAAAAAAATCTATTAAACCGAACTGAATCGAACCGAAATTCATAGTATATTTAAAATTTTATATATATTTATAGGTCGGTTTGATTGGTTTAGTACTAACATTTTAAATTTTATTAATAATATTAGTTTCTAAATATATAAAACTCTTAATAAAATTATTTACTACCAAAAAAATTCTAGCAAAACGTATTTAAATACAATTTAGAGAATCGATTCATTTGATTTTTTTAAAAAAATAAATATAAAAAATTAACATTAATATATCTTATAAATCTTATTAGAATATTGTAAAATTACATAAATAAAATAATTTTAAAATAAAAAAGTGAAGAAAGTAAAAAATAAAAAATAACCGAACCGAAAAATTTGGTTCGGTTCAATTTGGTTTTAGGAATTTTTTACACAAAACCGAACCGATATAGGTTCGGTTCAGTTTGGTTTTAGACATTTTTAAACCGAACCGAACCGACATTTGCTCACCCCTATTTGGGAGTCCCAGCTTCACCCTAACGTTTTTCTCAGGACATTCTTGTCTGACATGTTATCTCTTGTTTCCCTCACCCCCTGTTCGTATGTGCTCCCTCTAATTGTCAGGAAGTGGCTAAGAAATTGGAACTGCTGAAGAAAAAGTTGGCAAAAGGAGACTTTAGTGTGCTTGGGAAGATTCGTGAGACTGTTTTAGAACTGGCAGCACCGCAGCAGCTGGTATGTTCTTTCCACTGCTAACATTGGAGGTGTATTTATTCATTTAAAGTATGCATACTGCTGGTGCTATCACAAGAACTCGTTTTTTTGCTAGTATAATCTATAATTTCAGGAATTACTTGGATCATTTATATTCAAGAGTTACTTGCACTTTTTCAAAAGAGTTTTGTGCAATACAACTTTCGCTCTCTAGCTTCTTCATGTCCCATTTTGGTCCCAAACTATCGGGCTATTGGTGTATCAAACCATAAGTTTGGTTTATTTATTGATATTTTTATGCTCTGTATGCATGTTTAAATTTCTCTCTTAACCTAGTTGCATAAGCCAACTGGTGAGGCTTCAGTTGCCAGAATAATAATACAAAATTTTTCCTTAAACCTCCTGTTTTTCTTGGTAAATGTGAAATAGAAATCATTATAACAAATATCTAATAGGATACAGTTTATTTCAGGTGCAAGAGCTGAAGACCAAGATGCAAAGTTCTGGGATGCCTTGGCCTGGTAATGAAGGTGAACAACGATGGCAGCAGGCATGGATGTCTATAAAGAAGGTAAACTGCTTTCCTGGACTGGAGAGTTCCACATTACCAACACTTTGGTTCCCTAGTATTGTTGCCAATGCAGAAGTCCTATGCTTTTATTTGTTAGTTAAAATCCCTGCAGCATGTGATGGATGTAATCTTGTTCCTCAATTCTTACCTTGATAGTATATTAGGCATAATGGCCATATCATTGTCCCAAAGACTTCCTTGGAGAGATCTAAATATTCCTGTAGTTGGTATCTCCCTTTCCTCTTTATAAATGCCGAGAGGTGGTATTCTTATACGGTAGGGTTGGAGCATGACCATGCATAGCTGGAAAATTAGCCTTGTCTCACTTTCATAAAACCAGTCCAATTCATGTCTGTTTAGAGCTCAAACACATATGACACTAATTTGATGTATTTCTTGTCATAATGTGGGCTTTCTTAGAATGTAACTTATTTTATTTTCACTGCTCTCATGAATTTAAATTTTTGTTTTCATTGCAAATGGCATTGATTTGTTCACATACTCCCATGTCAGGTCTGGGCATCAAAGTGGAATGAGAGGGCATATTTCAGCACAAGAAAAGTTAAGTTAGACCATGAATACCTCTGCATGTCTGTCCTGGTTCAGGAAATTATAAATGCTGATTATGCATTTGTTATTCACACAACCAATCCATCCTCAGGGGACTCATCAGAGATCTACGCTGAGGTACTGTATTCCTAATGACTTGCTCTTCCCTGCTAGAAATTGAATCATTTCACCAGAAAGAAGTGAAAGGGATTGATTTAGCATTCTATGATGGTATAGGTGGTGAGGGGACTTGGAGAAACCCTAGTTGGAGCCTATCCTGGTCGTGCTCTGAGTTTTGTCTGCAAGAAACAGGATTTGAACTCTCCTCGGGTACAACCTGCTTATTATTATTATTATTATTTTTTCAGATTTCTCAATCTAAATTGTCAGCATGATAATTACTTTCTCATTTTCCAATATTCTTTTGAAAAATAAAAGTATTAGACCACTAATGTACCATCCATGTGGATTGAGACACCATTTAGATGAATATGTTACAATTGGCGCTAGTAACAAGTCATGTTTCAGGTGTTGGGTTATCCGAGCAAACCCATTGGCCTCTTCATAAGACGTTCTATCATCTTCAGATCTGATTCAAATGGTGAGGATCTGGAGGGTTATGCTGGTGCAGGCCTTTATGATAGGTAAACTTCTGAAGAATCCGCCCTCTCCAATGCTAATATTTACTTCCAACATTTATTGGAGGAGAAAAAGGGGAGTGGAGGGAGATTATAATTATGGGTTGTAACTTTGTAGAACTTGGCCAGAATTTTTACATTTTCATTCTCTCTATTTTGTCCATAACCAGTGATACAGCTGTGCACTGCAAAATATAGTTCAGACTGAAATCAATTAATTTTTCACTGACCTAGAAGCTCTCCACGTGCAGTGTTCCAATGGACGAAGAAGAGGAAGTTGTGCTTGATTACTCATCTGATCCATTGCTGATTGATTCCAACTTTCAGCACTCAACTCTCTCCAGCATTGCTCGTGCAGGAAGTGCAATCGAGGAGCTCTATGGATCTCCACAAGACATTGAAGGTGTGATAAGGGATGGAAAACTCTACGTGGTTCAGACAAGACCTCAGATGTAATCTTCAAGTTTATTCTCGCGTAATTATTTTCCATTGGATTTTGCTAATGGTTATTGTACACAATACACGAAACAAAACTGAAAAAGTGAAAAGGTAAAAAATATGAATAAGCAACAAGTGAAAAAGAATAAAATATTAGAAACTTGAGGTATAACATCAAAGTTCATATGTAACCAAAAAAAAAAAAAGATGCACATTGCCATCTTGTTAAATTATTACCACTGTTGTAGTTGCACGTTTTTTAATATTACACACAAGTACTTGGCCTTTAAATTGATTGCTGACTCCGAGCTGGAGATGCTTATTTTCTATCGGTAGGATACACAATAAAGGATCAATTCTTAGGCCAAAGCATTTTCATACAGTTTTATTATTATTGACAACATCCCAAACAAAGGTTGGATTTCCCTGCAAACAATACCATAGAATTGGGAAAGATTTAGGTCTAAACATTTCCGCAATTATCGAACAGGCAGGGTTTTACATTCCTAAACCCAAAGCTGAATTTTCCTTCAATGAAGTTAACATCTCTCTGTATTGAAACCAGAAACATCAATCCACACTTCATTATATCGCCCTGGGGTTTCGCGTGAAGAATTGTACTGGGCAATTGTATAGTAACTAGTGTCATATGTAACAGCTTTATATTCAGTCGAGTGTTTACTTAGACTTGAGACTAGAGCCTCCATTTCTTTCTTGACATTATCATCCTCTGCGAACCCAGAAAAATTTCTAGCTGCTATACAGTGAACTCTCCATTTGTCTAACTGTAAATTCAGTTCTGGATTCGGCTGTGGAGGGTTACCCTTAGTTAAGAAAAACTGGACGTGGTATACAGTTGCAGTTGATGATGGCATAATGCTTGTCAGGACAGGAGCAGTTATTGGCAGTTGAGCAGAGTTGAGATTTGCTCCATGGATATATTGGTAAATCCTGATATAAAACCCCCAAATCGTATTGTGAGATGATGATGAAAGCATATAAATATAGAAGCTAAGAGTATGTAATGTAGACAGCGGAGTAGGGAAAACCTGTGAAAGCCATCTTTGGTAGATTTCCTGAAAGAGGTTCCTTGGACAACAGCAGAAATCCAGGAAACGTTCTTGTAGAGTCTGACCTCATAATCTGATTCAGAGTGCACTAATGTGTACTCAGGTGATTCAACTGCATGGCCATAGAAAACCAGGTTAGCTGCAGTTAAGTAAATTGTGGCTGCCACAAAGACTAAGAAAGGCATCTCCATTGTTTCAGTTGGCTTGATGATGATTGATGTATTGCCTTGGCGCTGATATAAATATCCCGCATAAAATGTTTTGCGAAATCAGTTGTATTCTCCTTTTTTTTTCTTTTTTTTTTTTGTCTTGATACCGTAAAGTTTTTAACCTTTTATGTAATGGTATAGTGAAAAATCATTTAGCTGGTTTTGTCTAGTGGAGAGATGTAGTTTATCTCAGGTGGTAGATGACAATGAACAAGGCCAAGTTTGGTTCAGCGGTGGCTAGTGCTGCAAGGAGTCGAAGTATTCATTAGCTACCTATTGCTCTACTGTGATACCTTGTACTCTCCTACTTATTGAATGGATATTCCATCTTGTTCAAAAATATATATATATATATATATATTCATTAGCTACCAATAGCTTGACTGGATAAAAATCTATTCAAATTTGTATATTAAAATTCGTTTAATAAATAAGTCGAACTTAAATTTGTAAAATTCGACTTATGAAATTTGTGAACAAGTTTAAATAAAAGTTTGCAAACTAACTTATAATATAGAATAAAATTTTATTCTTGTAAATATATTGTAATTTTATAATAAATAATTTATTTCTAATTTATCAATAAATAATTTTATTTTTAATTTATATTTTTAATTTTTGGGCTTGATTTAGGTTTATTAATAACTCAGGAATATTAAGTAATAAAATGAGTTTGATTCGATAATAAATAAATTAAGACCGAAAACTCAAATCCACTCGTTTACACCTAGGTAGCACGGATACGGGAAACGGGAAAACGGACACAGAGAAACGGCTTTTCTCAAAAATATAAGAAACGGGGACACCGGGATCAATTTATAAATATTAAAAATATAGGGGTCAATGTATAAATATTAAAAATATAGGGGTAAATTTATAAATATAAAAAATTATAAAATTTAATTTATATAAATTATAAATTAAGTTCAATTTAAAAGTGT